>WBMV01008079.1:120256-299997 GCA_013396655.1 Campylorhamphus procurvoides
ACATCCCTACGCATCCCTGCTCATCCTTGCACATGCCTGCACATCCCTACGCATCCCTGCTCATCCCTGCGTATCCCTGCTCATCCCTGCGCCTCCCTCCTTCCCACGGGGCACAGCAAAGCAGTGAGAGCGCACGGCGCACCCGGTGATGCGGATCAGCCCTCGGGCGGCCGTGCCGAGCCCTGGTCGGTGATCGGGGCGGGTGCGGAGGAGCGGTGTGTCCCGTCCCGCCCCGCATCCCCGCAGCACCAATCCCACCGGGAGGGACCGAGTGCTCCCGGCGCGGCAACTCCCGGCGCCTCCTTAAATAGCGGCTATAAATACAGCGGGGCGGGCCGCGCGCCCATTGGCTGGCGTGGAGATCATTTGCATAAAGGGCGTGGCGATGGGCGGGAGGGCAGCACGCCCATTGGTTGGTGTTATACTCATTTGCATAGGGGGCGTGGCCAGCGCGGCGCCGCGTCCCGGCGTGTCCGCAGCGCCGCCTAGCGGAGACAGGAGGAATCACACTCCAATCCGGTCCCCAAAATTATTAGTGAGAACTGAATGACAAGGCTATAAAAAACAAAGGTCCAAAGGGATGTGGATGCCTGCAAAATTCCCGTGGAAATTATTCCTAAAATACTTGATTTTTTGTGTGTGTTGTTGGGGGAGAAAAGCAGTTATTAACAGGAGGAGACCTGGAGGGATTGTCCAGCAAACCCTGGGCAGCAGATACTGAGAGAGGAAGAAGCCAAACCAAAATGTAAAGCGAGGCAGAGAGGAGGGATAACACCCCTCTCCTGTCCCCAAAATTAATAGTGAGAACTGAATGACAGGGCTATGAAAAACAGAGGGGCAAAGGGATGTGGATGCCTTCAAAATTCCCGTGATGTTAGTCCTAAAATACTTGATTTTTTGTGTGTGTCTTCAGGGTGTTGGGGGAGAAAAGGAGTTATTAACAGGAGGAGAGCTGGAGGGATTATCCAGCAAACCCTGGGCAGCAGATACTGAGAGAGGAAGAAGCCAAACCAAAATGTAAAGTGAGCCAGAATCTGTTATCTGAATGATAACTGAGGGGGGTTCCTCCCTTCCATAAGACAGGAGAGGATACCTTGGGGACCAGGGCTGTTTTCAGCTCTCTGTGTGTGTTAGCCCTGTCTCCCCTTGCAAGACATGGAAGGACTTTACAAGATGTGCCAGGAGATCTAGAAAAAGAAAATATAAATGCAGGATGTCTCAAGCACCTACTTTCTGCAGAGTCGAGTGTTAGGCACTCACTGGAATTGTCCAACGATTTCCCAGAGCACAGTTTCCCTTGGAAAGATTTGCCAGGCAAAAAAACGCCCAAGGTGCTTTGTGGGATCAGAATTCTGCCTTTTCATACCCAAAGAGGCTGTTCAGGAGCTCCTCTAGGTCTGCTCTCTTTGCTGCAAGTGAAGTGTCTTATTTCAAACGAGGCCAAATTAAGAACGAGGACTGCTGTTCAGAAGAAGGAATCTCTCAGGGGCACAGGAGAGAGCTCCCCCCTACCCTACCTGCAGCCCAGCTGATCCCAAATCCCAACCACGCAGAATTCTTGACCTTCCCCAGCCCTTTGATCTGCAAATTCCCTCCGTGCCACCAGCCTTGTGCAAGACCTGCCATGGGATATCCCAACCTCCCCAAAACAAGGAGACACACACACACAGACACGTAGAGGCATAATCAAAAGCATTTCTTAGGAAACAAAATACCTTTTTATTTTATTTTTTTAGGATGCAGCAGCTTAGCAATGCAACTTTGAGTTGCCAGTATAAGGGGATTATTTTACATATTATGTGTTTTTCTTAGACCTGTGGCACTCTGAGTTAGGTGATCACAGCAGACTCTCAGCTTTGACTACAGAAAAGGAAAACCTTTCTGGATCTCTTGACTGTGCAGGAAGATGCCTTGTGGCAGCTGTAAAAGAAATACACAAGCAGGGAGAGAGAAAGAAGCCAAAGCAAAACATAAAACAAGCCAGAATCTGTTAAATGAACAATGACTCCAGATTTCTGACTTCTTGGCACTGGCTGTGCCACATCAGTGCTGTGGGTGGGGGTATTGCAGCTCTTGTAGGACTCACCCTGCTCACTCTGAAGAGCCAAAAGGATGTTTTCCCACATGCTGCACTTCCCAGTCATTTCACTCGAGCTGCTCTGACCTAGCTCTGCCCGAGAGCCCAAGACATTTTGGAGTGCAAACATAAATACACTCTGTTCCTGCATTTAATTTTGGAGTGGCTCTAATTAAGCCTGGCTTTATTTAAACACATCCAGAGCTCCCTTGGCGTTTGGTCCTCAGTGAGAAGGTTTTGTGCCATGAATGAACTGAGGGAGGGTGGCTCCTGTTCCTGCATCCCTGTCCTAACCTGGGAGTTCTGCTTTGGCTGCAGCCCCAGCAAGACTTGTCTGAGCCTGATGGGCTGGCAGAGGGCTTGGTGTGATGAGGGGGAGAGAAGGAAATGCAGGCTGAAAATGCTGAGAGCCACAGGCTGCAGGTTTCAGCTGTCACGTTAACTCATGTTTCATGACTCCACCGGGTTGGCGTGCCAGAGGAAAGCAGGAAATGTGTTCACAGCCCGTCTTACAACTGGGTTCTTGTGTAGATAGCAGTGAAAACAGGCAATTCACGCTCCTTCCCCTCTCCTGCTTTCCCCATTTCAGATGGCAGGGAGCAATCCAGACTTACAGTATTCTTTTTTTTTGGTTTTCTTTTTTAATTCTAGCTTGCAAGAATGAGTCACTTCTGTCCTCCATCCCCAAGAAATGGTATCACTTTGTAAGGGGCTCTGCACACTGGGCTTTGCAAAGGGCTGCAGGTCAGATTTTCCCCTGTTCTGGAAACATTTAATAACCTCTGTCAGACTTGCCAGTGGCCCCCTGTCAGCAGCCCTGCTGCCCCTCTAACCCTCTCCATCTCTGCTTCCAAATCACCAGACTGAGCTCCTTATGGAGCCAAGGATCAGGCAGGTCCTGAAAAGCCCCTGAAGGGCAGACAGGTGGCAAAATCTGCCTGGCACAGGGACCTTCCCACCCTGCTGCCCTGCACAGTCCCACCTGCCTCCACCTGCCCTGGAGCCTGCATGACCTCTGAGATGTCCAACAAGCATAAGAGTTCTGGGGCTGGGAGTAGGTTTCAATCCCTGCACCCAAAGTGCTCAGTCTCACTGTGCGTTTTCATGTGTTGAGCACTGAAAAAAAGACAACCTGGCTTGATGGAACTGCTCAAACAGGGGCAGCTTCTCTTGTGTACCCCCCTTTTCCCCCTCTTTGCTTCCTGCTGGTGCCAAAGCTCCAGAAGTCGAAGCCTTTCGGAGCAGCTCCACCAGGAAGCAAGCCCTGCCATCATAGCCATGGAGCTGTGCTGCCTCCCCAGCTGAAACCTACTCCAAACCCATAGCTCTGTTTGCTCTTTCCACCACCACAACAGCTGGTTTGGGTAATGAAATACTTTCTGCACGAGAGGCAAGGTGTAATCCCAGCCTGCTTAGGTGATGCAATTGGCAGGGCAGGTTTGTTGCCTTACCTGTGTGAACATGCATAGCCAGAGAGGCCAGTTTTCCTCCAAAAAGCAAATATAACTGGAACTTTACTGTGAGAAAATGCAAACATTGAGGTAGGAAGATCTGGCTGCACTAGTAGGTTTAAAGTACCAAATGATAGTATGCTTTGCAGCCCCCCATTCCAGTGCAAAGTTGCTATGAAGTAATTCCAAGGCTGACTGCTCACACATATACCTATTTTAAGCTATAATAAATGACCACACAAGAGGCACTGCCGTAAAGATTCAGGCCTGTGATCTGTAAGTACTCACACCGTGCAGCCAGCCAAGTCCTATCAAATCCTATATTGCTTTTGGCATTTCTATACTGTTCAATGCTCTCGTGCGTGCCAGGTTATCCTGAACTGTATTATATATATGGCTTTGAACATTTCATGAAGTCCTTCTCTTGCTGGAACAATAAATAACCAGTCCTAACCAGGTGCAACTCTGGCAAATTAAAATTGCACTGATGTGGAAAATGAGCCCCTGAGAGCAGCAGCTGGACCAGGGGGACTGTGCAGACCAGCTAGGGAAACACTGAAGCTGGTGCTGGGAAGGATTTAGCTGCTGAAGCAGAGGTGTCTTGTGCTATTTTAGGCACATGTGTGTAACCCACTGAGCCCTTCCCTGCCAGGCCAGAAGGGTGTGGGACTCTCATGGGCTGTGTGTCAGACATGCCAGGCTCATACAGGCACTTTGGGTGCTGTAGGATGTATGAACCAGCCAGTGGGAGGCTGGGCAGGGTAAAAAACTGTGCTTAAAATAGCACTACATGACTGCATTTAGGCAAATGAATGTGGCCTTGGCATGTCTGAAACCCTGCCCTGTTATGTCATTCCTATACCTGGTGCACAGCAAGGGGGAGGCTTGGTCTCCTGGACTACACAGATCCAGAAAAAAACTACAGTCAGGAAAGAATGATACAGACTGCAGAGTTGGGTGGAAACTAAAGGGGTGTGTGTGGCCTTTTGAAGGGGCACAGCTTTGGGCTGGAGGGTTCTGTTCCCTGCCAGGGTACCTACACTCACAGTGTGATCCTGCACAGTGCAGAGTCCAAGCAGCATGTGTGCCTTGCTACTGATCCCATGGACTGCAGATCCTCCCAGTGCATCCTGGAAAGGAGAGAGAGAAGGGAGACCTCATCAGCGCTGGGGGAACTCCTGAGCTCAGAGCAAAGAGGTTTCTCCCTGCTGGAAGCACCTGCCGTAGCAAAGGAAGGGGGAAAACCCTCTTTGTGTACAGTCTTTATAACTAAGTAGGTTACACCGAGCTCGTGACTCATGCCTATATCATCCCAGGGAAGCAGCTCAGCCAGGCTCTGAACTCTGAATCAGCAGGATTACACGGGGATGAAGCTCAGCCAGAGGGATTGGGTTCAGCAGGACCACACCACACAGCCCCAGTGCAGCGAGGAGCCCGCTCCAGGCTGCTCTGCAAACAGAACTGTACATTTTCCAGCTTTCCTGGACGTGGAGAGACAAACCTGGCAGCAGCCAATGCCACTGCCACGCTTCTCATCTATCTGTGAGAGGCAGAGAGGGGCTGGGGCAAAGGAGAGACCACACAGCCAAGGGGCACAGGAAAGCTCTGCCCAGCCAGCCTGCATGGTTTTGGGAGGAAAGGCACAATAGTTTGAGCTGAGCATCACTGAGCACCACTGAGCATCACTGAGCATCACAGAGCATCACTGAGCACCACAGAGCACCAATGAGTACCACTGAGCATCACTGAGTACCACTGAGCATCACAGAGTACCACAGAGCATCACTGAGCATCACTTCAGCCAGCTCCTCTCATTTCCAGTGGCCATCCCTGCACCAGTAAATCCAAGAGAGAACGGGCACAGCCTCAAGCACCAACAGAGCACCCTGTGTGCTTTTGAAGTGTTGGCACATTCCCTGCCAAGGGACACCCTGGGCTCTCCAAGCTGGCAGCCCTGGGGCTGGTCCTGACCACAGAACGGGTGAGCTCACCCTGTCCTGGGGAGAAAACAAGGTCAGCCCTGAGGGCTGGGCTCTTCATAAGCTCAGGGCCAGAGAACAAGCCCTGGCTGATGGCTCACTGCTCCAGGTGCTGCCAACAGGAGTGATTTCATGGACCATTCTCCTAGGGAAGGCATGGTGGTGGTGGTGCCCAGCATGAGAGCTGGCAGTGCCATGCCATCCTTTCCACTGCTGAGGCCATCTCAGGGGCTGTCACTCAACCCAGAAAGCAGAGCAGCCCTGACCTCTGCTTTGGTGAGGGATTGATGCAGATGGTTCCACGGAATGCCTGCATCCTTCCAAAGTCCTGGTGGCACGTGGAGTCCCTTCTGGAGGTGAGTCACAGAGCTGGTTCTGAGACAGAGACAGGGCTCGTGTTGGTCCTGGTTGCTGCAGCAGGTAAACCCTCCTGCAGCCCTCCCTTACTGAAGTAATTTCTGCTAATGTGGAGCAGAAAGGAGCTTTCAAGCAGTGCCTCTGGCTGCTCAGCACTGCCAGCTCTCCAGCATCCCAGTGGGGTTTCCCCAAAACTGCTGAGGAAGCACAGTCTGCCCCAGGAAAAGCCCTCAGAAACTTCTGTCAAGTTTAGCTCAATGCTTTCCACTGCAGATTTCAGCTGGCTGTGGGTGCAGGTCCAGTCCTTTCTATATCTCCCACAAAGTCCAGGCTCTGCTCTTGCCCTGTGTAAGTCTGCTTTGATGCCTAGAGAATTACACAGACCTTTTATGGCTCCATCACAAAGAATGTTCCTCTTGCCACAGAGAGGCATTTCTAGGACCTGTGGCTCTGGCTGCATCCAGTGTTTACTGCCACCACCAGCTCAGGATGATGGTTCTGCAGCTGAGGGAGATGGTTTTTGGCATCCCATTGCAGCTGTGCTTTTTCCCCAGCCACCACAGACCTTTGCTCCAGGCTTTTGGAAGACAGTGTGTCTGAGATGCAAATGCACAAGTACCACGGCTTTGATCCGAGTGGGAGATCACAGGACACGTTTGCAAAGAGTTAAATCTGCAGCCATAAAAAAATAAAAAACAAAAGCAGCAGTCTAAGCAGGCTTATTTAGGGCTCAAGAAGCAACCTGACATCTGAAGGCTGTCGTGTATTTTCTGAAGTCTGCCTCTATCAACATCCCCACTATGCATGGAGTCGCTGTGTGTCAGTGCCGATGTTCTACACTGTCATTTTCCCCCAGCACAACCAGTGGGGATGTCACAAAATGCCTTCCCAAGGCCGGGAAGAAAGTGAGAAGGGCTGGGGAAGCAGGGAAAGCCAGGAAGAATATTCCCATGGCATTTGGACAGCCACCCAAAGCCAGGTCATTGTCCTCCCAGTCCCTTGCTGGCTCTCCAAGTTCAACAGGAGCCCAGCTTTCCCCCCTGAGGAACTGGAACTAGTGGCAAACAGACATGGGTGTCTCGAGGTTTCCAGGATGCTCAAGAAGTATCACTTCTTTTCACTGGAATTCAGATTAGTCCCAACATGCCAGGGGTAATTTTGCATCTCACCTAACAGGTGGTGTATTCAGGTTTCTTGGATGGAGTTGCAGGATCAGTCCTTCTAGGCTTTACAAACAGCATTTGTCATGGCTGGCAAGGTAATTTATGTGTGTTTTAAATACTTGTAATTAGAGTGAGGAGCAAAACAGACTTCAGGAAGGTGCAGATAAATAATTCAGAGCGTGTTCTTTAAAAAAAAAACCATTTGTTTTTCTCCCTGTTCCCGTTGTCACTCTGAGCTCCTTGATCTAAAAGCTGGGATGGGTCTCCTCGGGGTTGGCAGGTCACGTAGCTGCCACCCCTCCCGGGAAGTTGGAAAGTTCAGACAAAACCAAAGTGTTTAAGAGGAGAAAGCAGTTCTGTAATGTCAGCTCCTCTCTTCTGGATGTGCTGTCTCCCAGCTGCTGCCTCTCCAAGGCGTCTCCACCCAGCCCTCAGATAATAATCACAAGCTATTTCGCCAGCTCTGTTTCCTTCTACATTTTTGCTGTTAACTCCATCAGCTCAATTGATAGCGTTTAGCTCGAGAGTGCAGTGGCTTAGAGAGCAAAAACCTGTTATTTGGGCTCTAGGCTAAGAGAATTTTGACCCTTGTCCTGCAAAATACACAAACACACATGAAGTTTCATCTCAGGGAGGCTGTTTGTAAGAAGTCCTGAAGAAACAGGGTCAAAAACGCAGGGGGTGCTTTGCCAGGGTGAGCTGATTTGCTTAAATGGATGTGGACATTCGTAATGTCACATTCCTAGGAAAAAGTCACTGCCATCCCCTGCCCTTCAGGTTGTCCCTGGGGGAGGAACAGCCCTGCTGTCAAAGGGCCCAGCACTCCTGTTTCCACTCAGACCAAAATTCCCCCGAGAGTGGAAACTGCAAGGCTGGATTCAGATTGGCACGTGCTCGAAAGCCAGAAATCCTCACTGATAAAACGCCCTGATTTTTCCAAGCATGCCTTGGGTTTCTGTTTTTCAGAAGTGTTCCTTTCTCCCTGGGTTGCTCAGAGTTTCCCTCTTCCACAGAATTCTTTTAGCAGCCCAAAATGTGGATCTGCATGTGAAAACTTCAGCAGCACGTTACAGAGACACTGCCCAAAACCCTTCAGTCCCCATGAATTGAAACTCCAAGTGGCTGACATGGAAAGTTTGTATGAGCTTAAGCTGGAATAATTCAATCCATCTGTCACTTGTGGAGACCTAGTAAAGTTCCTTTTGCTGGACTGGCTTTTTCTAAGGCTTCCCTTCATCCGAGCAGGTCTCCAGGGTTGCTCTTCCTGGCTTGGATAATTCCCCTGCCCAGCTTGCCAAGCTTGCCCTGCAAGCNCATCCAGCCTGGCCTTGGACACTCCCAGGGACCCAGGGGCAGCCACAGCTTCTCTGGGCAGCCTTCACTTACCTATGTTGTCCAAACCACCCCATCAACACCCTGCAAATGAAAGCTTCCCATGGCTCTGTTTCACCTCTTTAAAAGCACGTGCTTAATTTGGCATAATTAGAAGCAGCATTCCAATGTAGCATTTTGATACACAGCATTTAAACCTCCAAATGGTGTTTCAGTGTTTGCCAGGCAAGGAGAGGGCAAACTTAGCTGGGGGCAGTCATTGCAGACATTTGATGACAGGAATTTTCAGCAATGCAAACAGGGGGAATCTGTCCTAAGCACCATTTGGCCATTAATTTCATGGCAGTAGGTTTGGACCAAAGGAAATCTACACAAGTCGGTGAGTATTTTGATTTCATGAAAAGCACATAACTAGCAAAAAAGACTTTCCTCAAAAAAAAAAAAAGCCTGTAAATAAAAGGAAGCTCAGCGTAAACTCAGAAATGTGAGTCTGAACAAGCTCAGAACACCCAGTACCGGATTTGTAGACAGGAAACTCCAATATGATTATTATTTGTGCAAGAATCAGAAGTTTGGGCTTCATTTAAGAGCCAGATAATCAATATGGGCTGATGCCAAACCCCACAGCTTTTATAAGCTAGGCTATTTCTTGCTTCATATTATTAGGCACGAGAGACAGAGCTGACTTAGATTAACAAAATCTTGGCTGAGATGCAAAAAGCATCAGCACGACTTCCGAGGATGAGTGTGTTCTCAGTCAAGGTCCCTCCAGGAATCGGGTCATTGAGCTCAATTTTAAAGCCCATTTCCACTGGAGATCCAGTGTTCATTTCCAGATAGCATCCCTTGTGTATTACATGGGGATTAAATACAGTCTAGGATTAAATACAGGGCATATTTGGGGGTTAGAGTTTTTCTTCTATTCAGCACTAAAGCTCATTGCAGTGCAGAGAGATCCTGGAGCAGCTGCCCCCTCTGCATCTGTGCTGCTCCTGCGTGTGCTCAGCCTTTCTGTCATGGCTTTCATCAGGCAGCCAAGCTTTCCTTCAGGAAAACCTCTTTCCAAGTGGTTTTCCCTGGGCTGTACCCACTGAAATGCAGTGGAGTGAAGGGAGGCAGCTCTGCTGGATGCTTTGCAGGCAACACCACAGGGCAATCCTGAACTCGAAGGGGAGAAGAACTTTTCCCCATAAAAACTTCAAGGGGAAGCGAGGCAGCGATTTTGGTGACAGCAAGGGGGGAAAAAGTGCCTTTTTCTCTGGGAGGGGTTGCCTGACGAGTTTTTTGGACGGTGCCAGGAAGTTTGTACAGTTTTCCAGCTTATCCAAAAGATGGCACTGTGAACTTTGCAGCCACGCTCTGCTCCAGCTTTGGTCCAGCCCTTGAGCACCCACCAAGTACAGAGCAACTCAGAGTCTGACTCGGTTCAGGCTGTGCTTGGTCCCTCTAAAACCCAATTCCCAAGATTTTGGAACAGCTTTTTGTTTTGAGACACAAGGAGAAACCAGAGGAAGGGATGAAAAGCTGTGAGAAGAAAAGGAAGGGGTGATAGTGCTGGGGTAGGACATGTCAGCAGTGGGAGAGGAGAGGGAAGGGAAGGTTTGGGAAGGTTTGGGAAGGTTTGGGAAGGGAAGGTTTGGGAAGGGAAGGTTTGGGAAGNCACCACTGGAATTATGTGGTTTAACACCTGGAGGGGACACCTGTGGCTGCCACCTGCCCAGAGCAGGATGGGGCTTTCACTTGGCCAGCCCAGCTCCAGCCTCGTGCTCACACTGAGACCATCTCTGCAGAGAGATATGGAAAATAAGGTATCAGCTTTTTAGGCAAGCACAGGAATGTCACACAGGAGTGTTGGACAGGAAGTGAAGGATTTTGTATTCCCTTGAAACTACAGGAGTTTAATTATACTTCCATCCCTTTCAATCCAAATTATAACTTTAAAGATGATCCAGGAGCGTTGTCAGTTCGAGTTTAATTGACCTATTTGCAATTAAGCCAGTTCATTCCTCCAGCTGGGGACTCTTTCTCATAGATTTCAGTTCAGTGATTCAAGATTTTAAGGCCAAAGGGACCATTAGATCATGTAGTCTGGCTTCTTGTGCATGGACTTCCATCCAGCTATTCTTGTTCTGAGCTCCATGAGATGTGCCTGGCAAGAGCCTGCATTCCAGAAAGGGGCTCAGTCTGGACTGGTGTTCCCAGGGATGGGCAGAGCAGTGTTTGGATGACACTCTCAGGCACATGGTGTGACCCTTGGGGATGGGCCTGTGCAGGGCTAAGGCTTGGACTCAGTGATCCTTGTGGGTCCCTTCCAACTCAGCATGTTCTATATTCAGTTTTCCCTTGATGTTCCTGTGGGTACTCAGTCATTTGGAGATTAAAATATGAGCACCAGCAGCATCCAGGTGATCCAAGATATCATCTGCTCCAAAAAATGTTCAATGAACAGTGCCTGACAGACATGCTATTAATTCTGCAAAGCAAAATTCTTAAAATATAAAGGGGATTGTGGGGTATTTGGGAGATGTCCATTTTGCCAAGTGGGCTGATCAGCTCCAGATACAGACAGAGCAGACTAAACAGCAGGAGTCACCACTTGTTCTCTCAGCTCTGATTCACATTCTTGTGGAAACCCCAGCCCTTTGGGGCAATGGTGTATATTCTGCAGCTTTAGTTACCCTTTGGAAGCTGTGGCCGGGAAATGCCCCTGCAGGACACCATAGATGGTTCTTTCCATGCCCCATTTTTGGCAGATGCACAGGAAAATCAGGCTGGAAAGTTGGCTCTGGGCTGGGCTTTGCAGTGAGGTGCTAAATGCATGTGCTGTAACGCTTTGTAATGACGTGCTTTGGGTTGTGGGTTGTCTTTTCCATTATTTTATTTAAAAGAAAAAAAAGGTCTTTGCCAAATTACAAACCCAGTTGCAAGTTGGAAGTGCAAAACCTCCCATCCTTGTGAGAAGGCAAGTGGACTGAGCAGATAAACTCCCAGCCTGGAAAGTGGGGGACACACGAGCTGGGGACACACGAGCCTGCCTGGTCTCACAGCCCCTTCCATCTGCCTTTAGCCCTCATTCCTCCTGCTCTCCTTCTCCCACTCCATCCCTTCTCCATCATGTTTTCCTGCAGCTCACACCCTTGGGCTGAAGGAAATGAGGATTTTCTCTTTCACTGATGAACTAACTGGCAACCAGACACCAGAAGTGAAATAACTTCTAATAAGGCAAAACATTCACCTGCCAGCCCGAGACACAGCAAAAAGTGCCAGGGCTTGGCCAGGATCCTCGTGGTCAGACTTCTCTTGGTGGAATTCTCTACCAATACAAGCACTGCAACATGTCCTGAGGGCACAGAGTTTATCCAGGGAGCTGGAAAAATCCCCTCTTCCCAAAAACACACACAGGGGTGGCACATGCTTTTCCAGGGATCTGGGCAATTTAATGCTATTCAGGCCAGGCTGGAGGGAGATCTGAGCAACCCAGTCCAGTGGAACCTGTCCCTGATCATAACAGGGCTTGGAACCACATGATTTCTAAGTCCTTTCTAGCCTAAACTACTCAGTGATTCCATAATCCTGTGATTTGATGATTATTCTTATTACAGTAATTTAACAAACAGGAGCAAGAAACTCCAAACAGCCAAAAATCCCAGGGCAAGGCATCTCATACCTGCTGGCCACAGGACATGGAAGCAAACCATGATGTGATGTTCTTGGGGAAAGGTACAGTCTCATCCCTCTGGAGCAGAAATGAGGAATGCTGTCACCAGAAGAGACTGCAAAGGGAATTTTAAATTAAATCGTGATTTTAAAGTTTAACAGCATTTAAATTTTAAATAGCCTGGCTCTCAGCAAAATGAAAGCAATATTTCTGTTCCAACCTGAAACGGGCCAGCCCTTGTGCAGCTGGAAGTCAGTGTGTAAGTCCCGGTGCTGGAATCAAGGGAACTTAATTGATTTGTAGCTGCTGAGGATCTGCCAGTTCAGGCTCTCTCCTGGCAAACACTGCTCCAATCTGGCTGCCAGTGCAGCCTGGATGTTTCATTAATTCACAAGAAAGCTGCTGCCAGGACAGACACACGTCCTGGCAACGTGGCTGAGAAGGAAAAAAATAATGAAAAAAGAAAATGATTCTAAAACTTGTTATCATGTGTCACGTTACTGAAGCTAATTTAAAAAAAAACAAAAACATTTCCCAGGCTTGCAATCTCAAAGGATGTTGTTTTTATTATTTTTGTGTGTGTGTATGTTAGGAAACTGCAGGTTGCATTGTGGTTTTCAGGCTCTGAGGGCAGGAAGGCAGCAAGGAGGAATGGGAAAGACCCTTCAAGCCCTGCCAACACACTCAGGGCTTTGTCCTTCTATGTTTCAAGTGACTCATTGATAAAGGTTCCCACTACTTCCTTTGGGAGATTATTAAACAGCCCTTTGGGGCTTCAAGCCTTAGGATGTTTTTCTTGATAGTCAGCCTGGACCTGTCCCTGCTCTGTTTCCTCCATCGCCCTTAGTTACACTTCATCCCACCCTAAACAATTCCTTTTCCCTCCCTGTGCTGACACTGCCCCATCAGCCCCAGTGGTGAAAGATTCCTGCCTTATCCATCATCCTCTGGGCAGAGAATGAGGACAGGGGTGGAAAATGGCATTGGGGCTGCCCTGAAAGAGGCAACTCAATCATTTTCCATCTGCTGTCCCTTCTCTCCAGGTGTGGAATACTCACAGCATCATCTCTAGGAAATGGGGCCTCGTGGTCCTCCCTCTTTTTGGGGACAAATTGAGTTTAACAGATGCTAAAAGATCCCTCAGGAAGAGCCAGAAGAGGGGAAAAGAAGGATTTAACAGCATTATATCATAACCACAAAGGGCAAAGTGCTTGGAACTCGTGTTTATCGACTCCTCTGCCGCAGGAACAGCCTGGCAAAGCAAAGGGGAAGAAAAGCTGACAAATGCCAGGCTACAAATGCAGTGCAAAGCAAAGCACAGAGCCAATAGCTGTGCCTTTACTGATGAGGGAGGCACTTTTCCTCCCTGGCTGGTAGTCATTGAACAGCTACTGAAGTGCAGTGGAGATTTTTAGCTTATCAGTTAAAGCTGCTTCCAAAACGATGCTTTAAACACCTCCCTAGGTTTGGGGGATAAACCTCGCCATTCCCAGGCCTTGCTCTTGTGTTAGGATTTCAAGGCACTTCTCAAAATCCAAACCAAAAGGCTGATTTTGCTTTTGCAACGAGAAATTGAGCTTATTGGGTTAAAATTGTTGTGCTGTGAGAAGCATCACTTCTTGCAGGCTGTATGGGAAGGAGGAGAGGGCTCACCTGTGCTGGGGCAATCCCCAAGCACAGATTTGGGAGGGGAAACTCCAGAATCACCTATGACACCTCAGAGCATCAGAGCAGGTCACCTCAATGGGGTCAGAGGGGTTGATTTGGGGGAAAGATTCCAATGGAATCAGCCAAGGAGAAAGCTGGACCTTAAAGGCAAGAAACAGGGATTGGTTTGCCTCCTCCTCTATGACTCCAGCAGACTTTCTCCTTGCATTTTGGGGTCACCCAAAAGCTTTGAGCTGCTCTGGGCTTTGTTTCTGCTATATGGGCTGTTCCCTGGGATGGAGGAAGCAGTGAAGTCAAGGACACACCTCTGGGGACACAGACAGCAAGCCCAGGAAAACTGTCCTCATCCTTTAGCACTGAAGGGAAGCACAGGCAT
This sequence comes from Campylorhamphus procurvoides, assembly GCA_013396655.1. NCBI lineage: Eukaryota > Metazoa > Chordata > Aves > Passeriformes > Dendrocolaptidae > Campylorhamphus > Campylorhamphus procurvoides. The sequence continues at coordinate 134,318 of WBMV01008079.1, forward strand.
TTCTCCTGGTGGCATTTCTCCTGGTGGCATCTCTCCTGGTGGCATTTCTGCTGGTGGCATCTCTCCTGGTGGCAGAAACCACACCCCTCTGTGCAGGGCAAAGATTCTCTGTGACCCACAGAAGGGATTTCAGCCACCCAGAGAAGATGCTCAAACCTAAGGGACCAGCTCAGTAAAGTCTGGGGGGGAAAAAAAGGCTGTGAAGATCTGCAGAAAGAACTGGAGCAAGTTTTTCCTGCTGCCAGCAGGGCTGGAGCTAAACCACAGCTTTTCATATCTGGAGGAAAACTTAAAACTTCAATTTTGCAGCATCCTCATAATGAGGGAACTCAAAAGGCCCTTTGGGATCTCAGCACTCCCAGCTTTACAGGGAGCTGGCATCTAAAAAAATTGCCTTAAAAGCCAGGCTCCAGACAGGATAAACATGTTCCTGGGGACAGATCTGATTAGGTGAGTTCCTCTGAAGGGGAGCCTTGATATATTTAGAGCTGGGGTTGGCTGTTCTGACTCAGCTAATCTGATCATCACCTCCTGCTGGCCCTGAGGTCACCCCATGTGAGCAGCTCTGCCCACCCCTTGGAATGTGGGAGCAGCTTCCACTCCAGCAGATGGCTTGCCAGTCTCTCCTTAAGGCTAGAGAAGAAAGCAGACAGTGAGAGAGAGCACTCTGCAAAAGCTTTTCAACATCCCTCGCTTCTGAAAGCAAAATGGATGTGGCTTCTGAAGAGCTCCAGAGGTAAAACCACTGACAACTTGAGTTTTTCTCTTAAATATTGCATAGAATCGTGTATATACACAAAGTTGATAAACTATACACACCTCAGTGGGCATCTGTGAAAATGTGGAGTTACTGAGAGGTGCTAGTGATGAGAGCCATTAAAGTAAACTCTGTGGGACGTGCCAGGCTGTGCTGATAAGTGTGACAGTCTCTGGTGCCACCACAGAGCCAAATCTCTTCCTTTCTGAAAGGAAAAGCCTGCATAGCTGTTTGGCAAACATTTTAAATTTAAAAAAGACAATAAAAAAGCCCTGATGATCTCTTATTGTTGATGGAAGTGGTGCTGGAAGGTAAAGAGATGCATTTGCAGCATGGAGATGTGAGATGGGGTGACAAAGTACACCAAAATTAGCCTGCAAGGAAAACACCAAGGTCTCTCCCAAGCCCTGGCAGGGCATACAGAGTGCAATCAATGTTTTTAACATCATCCTTGATGATTTAGTTTAGCTCTTTTTCCCCTCCTAGCAATCTAAATGCTTGTGAATTGTTCTGATTATTTATTTGGTGTTTGGCAGGTCAAGCAACGATAGAAATGTCTCCTGAGACCCCTCTGGGGTGGCTGACTGGTACCAGGGAAGATCATGGTGTTATTGCCATTTATATTCATTTATTATAAATTGGATTCTGTATTTAACACTTGGAAGTGTCCAAGGCCAGGCTGGATGGGGCTCTGAGCATCCTGGGCTGGTGGAAGGTGTCCCTGCCCATGGCACGGGGTGGAACGAGGTGATCTTGAAGGTCTCATCCAACCCAGGCCATTCTGTGATCCTATAACTCTCAAAGAGGAGATTTTAGGTGGCTACAGAAAGAAGCACCAGGAAAATGAAAAATGTGATGCTCAAAGTGCTGAAATGAGCGTGGAGACATCTCAGTGAGTCACTCACAAAGTGAAGATCCAAAACAGGGAGTCATCAAGGTCAGCAGGACCTTCCAGTGGCTTCCATGGGCTTTTGCACCTTGGCAATGCTTTGCTAAACTCCTTCTTAAAAATGAAAAAATGAGACATCCAGAGATTTATCACTGGCAGCTCTTTACAGTGACCTTGAAAAGGTCACATGAGGCACCAGTCTAATAAAACCTGGGATATAAGGGCAGTGGAGAGGCTGAATTAAACACAGCCTCGAAGTCTCCAATCCAGAGAAGGGAAGTGAAAAGCAGTATTAGGGCAATAATTTGGGCCCTGTAGAAATTTGGGCTGCTGAGTGGAATTTAGGCCCTGTAAGTTGCTGGGCAGTGACTGTCTGAGTTCAACAGCCAGTCAGAGAGCAGACCAAAAGTTGGTGGAGAAGAGGAAAGTGGGGCAGAAGTGGGAGGTGATAGAGCAGCCTCCCCCCAGGGTGACTCCTGGGCTCAATTATACCTTGCAGGGAGAAGATCTCATCATTAACTGTATGACTTTTCTTTGATCTGTTTTAAATGCTCAGTTTAATTAATCCTCTTTTATTCTTCTGGAGAAGGGTGAATAAGCTTAAGTAAAAAACTTACCTTCTCTCCAGTGTTTTTCCTTTTATTCCTCTCTAAATGAGAGCTCCCATCTTTTCAGTTTCTCTTCTCATGAACGTTTTTATGTCATAATTCCAATGTCCTGTTTCCAGACCTTTTTATTTCTGCAAAATACTTCCAATTTAAAAAAAAAATAACCAAGAATGACTACAGTGGTTCAGATATGCCTGTGTTGTAATATCCACAGAGCCTGTTTCCCAGCCTGGGCTGTTCAGTACTCACACAACTTGGTTTTTGGATATCTCTGCATTTTAAGTAGGAATTTTCACTGTCACCAATGATTACCCACTTCTTGTTGCTTTTTTTTCTTCTTTTTCCCCAAGTGATTTTTAAGAATAGCTGACATCTGCTTTGGTTTCTTTTTTCTCCCCAATATCTCATCCTTTTGTATTTATTCCAAACAGCAGGTTCTGCCTGCTCTCATATTTCCATCTCCTCTTGTTTTCCCAGAGTTTTCCAGAATATTTCATAGCCATCCCTGCTCCTCACTGACCTTCAACTGGTTTGTGTCATCTGCAACTTTTTTTACTTCACTGCTTTTCCAGACCATTAATAAACCCAGCAAAGAATACATCTGACAACATGGATCATTAAGACATCTGCTGCCAAGCCTCTGCCAAAGTGAAAATGTCTCATTTTTCCAGACATTATTTTCTCTGTCTTATCTAATCTCTAAAACTGAGCAGTAATTTAACTTGCTTAAGGTGTTTACAAGAAACCCAAGAAATCTTAGCTATTGGCACTGTAAGATTTAATAAAAAGTGCTTTGAGTAAGAACTGCTGAATGAAAAGTTGCCTCTGATGATTCCCATCTTAGGTTAGTATTGCCTATTCTCCTTATGCTCCTAATGTCAAATTGCATTAGTCTTTAAAATGACAATATCATGGGGGAACATAAAGACAGCCTGCTGATATTTTTGATCTCTCCATTTCAGTACAACAACATGGTCCTCAAAACTCTTCAGTTATTTTTTCTATAGTAAAATATCCTTCTTAAATACAGATCTGGAAAGAATAAGTGGTGTTTGATGGAAAATAAATTCTGTTATGTACAATGAGGGAAAACACCATTATCTTTACTTGTTAAAGCAGGAGATCTGTCCTAAGAATAAATCTGCTGGGACTGATATTCTGAATAGGTCGCTTCTCTACATCCATTAAACCACCTTTAAAAGCCATCTGCAAGAGAACAAAAAATCCCCAAACTGCTTTCCTCTGAGATTTAGCAGGGCTAAGGATTCAAGAAGCTTTGCCCACACTGAATCTTCCTGCAATAATTTCATCACCTCGTTAAGGGAGGGTGGAAGTGGCTGAACCAACACACGCAGCAGACGTGTTTGCAAGCAGAAGAGAGAGGGCAGCAAAAGGACAGCTCATTCCCTTCCAGGGGCTCAGGCTGGTGGCAGCTCAGCTTTCTCTCTGTAATAATCGCTCCAGACCCGTCTGACGCAGAGCTTTCCTTTATGGGATGCTGCCCAAAATAGCTGCCTGTGCTGATGCTGCACGCCAGGCACGGGATGCTCCAGCCCTGGGATAATGAGGGCAGTTCTAAAGCCACAGCAATTAGCCAGGGGTAAAATCACCACCCTGCAAGGACTGCAATGTGGAGGAACTCTGATATTAAAGGGAAAAACATGCCAATTGCTGCATCCCACCCTTGGCAAAGGCAGCAGTGCCTACCTGAGCTCTGCCAGTGGGGCTGGGGGATTGTTTCCTGCACTGACTGCAACTGCTTCAAACACCCCTTTTCTTCCTCACCCCTTTCATTAGGCTGATGGTTCATTTTGGAGGGGTTCCTACTGGTGTGATTTATCAAATTCTCTGTCATTTACCCCATTCTTGCACCAGGTATCAACACTGGAGGGAAACAGTGTGGTCCTGGTGGGCTTTATACCCATTTTTAAAGGACATAAAGGGGTGGATCAGAAAGATGTGAACATCAGCCTAATATATATGGATCAGCTTAATCATTCTGCTGGCCTAGCAAAGGGATTTTCACAGGGGTGATTCCTAAGTAGCACATTTAGAAGGTGGGTTGTTCCACTTTAGCTTTAATTGCTGATATAAAAGGGAGAAATTAGGATATTTTAATTAAACTCCAGATGCCAGCAAGTCGATGTAATAACTTGGACAGGGACGATAACACTTTGCAGTCATAATTTGTCACCTCAGGAGCTCCAGTGGGAAACCACATCCTCCAGGGGCTCTCACAAGATCCAGAACCATGCTGTGTGATGGCTCACATCCCACAAAACCTTCAGCATCTCTGGAGGACAGAGGGATGTCTGTCTGCAGTGAGGCATTTCTGCTCCCTTTCATCCACTCACACATCACTCCTTGCACATTTCATTGCAAAGCCAGGTCTTTTATAGTGAGACTATGAAATTATCTTGACTATCTACTTGCCTTGCTGTGACCTTATTCAACCTCTAGTTGGGTCCAAAGCCTTGACTGTGACAGAGAAGGACTGGAACCAGCACTCCTTTCTCCATCAACCAGTTAAAAGGCAGACATCCCAGCCAAGTTGGTCATCCAGGTTCCCTCACTGTATGGAGAGAGGAAGGTAATTCCATAGGGAAAATCATCCAGTCAGCCTCAGGTGTCTATTTTTGGATAGGGTGAATCATCTTCCAGAGGCACCTCTCTCTTCCCTGGCTACCAATAGAGCCCACACTGAGATTAGACAATTGATTTTTATGCCTAATTTTGGATGAAGGAAGTCTTGCTCTAAATCACAGTATCATTATGTTTTAATGCAAACAATTTGTTGCTGCATCTTCCTGACAATTTGTCACACAACCAAACAGAGAGAATTCTAATGACACGGATCATAAAAATGTGCCATTTGTTCCAGAAATGCCAATTTAAAAGCAGAACTGATCAAGCTTAGGGCCTTCTCAGGAAAACTAGGTGGCAATCTTAAACCTCAGTAAAGAAAGCATGATGTTAGTGCTGTGCCCTCACTGCCACCTTGCAAATACAGTAGAAACTGCATTTCCTTGCTTGGTACCTAGCACAGTAAACTAAAATAATCTTTCCATGTAAGATTTGAAGTTCTTAACATGCCATATTTATATAACTCCTTGGTGCCCCTTCAGAATGTTGAGTAAATAAATCACTCCTGCAAGCTTTTGGCTTTGCTGCCTTATGTACAAAAAGAATTATTTTTCAGAAATGTTTGTAAACATTGAGTTTGAGAACATCCCAAAGAGGTTTTATAGCAGTTTTATAACCAACCACATCACAGGCAGAGGCTCCATGGGTAATGTATACAGAAAGAGCCTAAGGACCTGGGCACTGCTGGCTTGGGGAATTTGTGTTTTTTCTCAAAAACAGTAGTGCCAATGATTAGAAAAAACAATGAAATGAAAAAAACACACCCACCTTGGTTCATTTCACAGTCTCCTGCCCCCTCTTTCTGCCAAGCAAAGGCAACCTCAGTGCAGTGTTTTCCTTTCCTCTGAAGAAGGTCTTTCCTTGCTGCAGTTCCAGCCACCTCCAGTGACTTTTTCCTTTTTTTCTGGCTGCCTGATCTCAAACTACTTAAAAATACCCAGTCTTTGCAAATGTCTCTGAAGGATCACCAAACTTAATTTTCCAGAGAAGGAATACAATCCAGGAATTGCATATTCCAGTGGCAAATTCCCATGCCTTCTGTGGATGGAGTAGTCTGGCCAGGTTCGTTTCTGACAACAGAGCTATGCTGCTTTATACCAGCTGATGGTTTCATCCTGCCTTTGTTTATCAAATGAATGCAGAACTTCCAAAAATAATGAGGTTAACAGGTCATGCAGCTGCAGTTTTCTGTTCCTGGTAGAGGGGAGCAAGGCATGTCAATGCCACTTTCCTCCCTTCCCAACAGAGCCCAGTCCCACTGGTGGGACAGAGATGGGAATCCTTGGGGAGACTTCTACACTCATTAGTTTCTCCAGAACTGGGAAATCATTAGATTTAAAGGAAAAATGGGCAGATCTTGTTGATTCAGCAATAATTACAGCTAAATAAAGCATTAATAATACTATTATTTATTGTACTATTATTTGTTGATGGTAACAACTCAATATTTAATAACACTTCCCATGGGAATCAGCAGGGCTGAAGACAGATGATTTTTCTTTGAAATTAAAGCAACTGTGAAATTTGGACCAGATTAGAGACAATGTCCATCTATTTCTTCCAGAAGCTGCTAAATTCTAGGAGAAAAAGGAGAAAAAAACTATATAGTGATTATCCAGCTTCTTTTTAGTTAAATTTGCAAACAGAGGAGGGTCAAATAAGAATTTAGCCTGTGGTTAAAACACGAACTCTGCTCTACAGTGGTTTGAAAAAACACTGTACAGACTTGTTTGGATCTCCAGATCTTCTCAGTCCTGTGCCACGCATGGGAATCAGCATTTGTAGGAATGTTCTGTGGTGGGTCCAGCCCAGCATTTCCTTTTGGTGAGACCTCCAGCAATGCCAAAGGGCACGGGCACGGCCAAAGCAGTGAAATCGTGGAGACAAAGTCAGGTCCCTGCAGTTTGTGGTCGCAGCAAGTGATGCCAGAGCAAACCACACGTGATTTAGTGAAATGTGTTGTCATGGTGTAGGTTTGGTTGAAGCCATCCCACCTCTTCTTGTGCTCTCAGCTCCTCTTCAGCCCTCTTTTCGTGCTCTCAGGCTTCTTTCCTGCTGCTGAACCAACTAACCCCACATCTGCAGGTTCCTGCAGCAATCCCTCATTTTCCACATTGAGATGGTTCTTGGAGCTGCACATTTACTTTCCCTCTTCCAAGGGGTTTTTCTGGGCTCAGGTTTTGATTGAGGACAAGGTGTTCTGGCCCAAAAGGATGTGTCTTGACAAGGCATTTAGAGTGAGACTGGAGAGACACGAGTCTAATGGGCAATCTGCATGATTGATGTCCCACAAAGCACGATTAGAGCAGGGGGAAGATGCTCATTCATTACATCATTTCTTTGAAATTATGGACCTGGCGTGTTTGTTGCAAGATCCAAAACAAACAGCAAAAGGACATGTTCAAGGTTGGCTCTAAGCTTGTGTTTAGCAAATCCTTTTTCTGTTGCTCCTCAGACTTCTGATAACGCTGTAGAATGAATTTTTCTTTCTAAAAAAATACCATGGGGTTTTTTTTGCATTTCTTAATCCCCTTTGTTTCAGGAATTTTAAAAACATGCATCATTTAAACTTGACAAAGGCATTATGCCCTGGATTCAAATGGGTAAGCTGAGGCAGATGAACAGCTAAACAATTTCCTTGAGAGTTTGAGCTCGCCCTCCATCACCTTTTCCCCCCTATTTTCTCTGTAAGAAAACTCAGTGTGTTCTTGACACAGAGGGTTCACTTCTGTGGGGTTATTCTGAGGACAGGAAAACTAAGATTTTAAGATCACAGAGGAATACCTTTAATTAAATTGTTTTCCAACTGTGGGGCATCTTCCTGCGAGGAATGTTTAGGACCTGATGCAAAATCTACCAAAATTTCACACTGGATCAGGGCCTGATCTCTCTGTTATGAAGATATTTCTCAAGTGTAAGAAGGGACAGATTATTCCATGCACATCTTAAAGGAAGGAATAGCTGTAAAAACAGAGCAAGGAAAGGTTGGGAGATCGTTCAGTTGTCATTTATATTTTTTAAAGCAAGGTGTCAGAGGAAAGAGAAAGTAGTAACTGGGAAAGGAGGTGCGCTCCATATCTGAAAAAGTAGTGTCCATAAAAGAAGAAAAATCTAATACAATATTCACTGAGAATTAGTCTTTGTCACTCTCCTGCCAGTTTCTAAGTATATGGTTATCTTTATAACAATAAAGATGTATTTTTATGCTATTAGGAGCACTGTGGGGAGCTCTTGGCTTCTCCTTTAGCTGATGCCATGGTCAAGGTCCCTGTTTTGCCAGATTACATTTGTTTTATGTATATTGAACATAAGGAAGAGCCTGTACATTGACAGAAGCAGCAGATTTTTTTCAGAGCCTGCTGAAATTCAGAGCCCAAAGCCAGGCTGGCACACAGCTGAGGTTGAAGGCAGTTTTCAGCCAAGAAATGCAGGCTTGGGTTTTGCTTCCTTCAGGAAAGAGCAGGGGAGACAATTTAGGTTGTGTTTGTCCCACTGCAGAGTGTTAGCTGTTGAGGATGAATTTAAACTTTGTGTAGGCTGTATGACTTTATTTAAATTAACATTGGTGAGCACACAGTGCACTGAGACTGTCACACACAATAGGATGCATCTGCTGCTGCAGCTACTGCAGACAGGAGAAATCAGCCTTGCACTGAATAAAAATGAACTGATGCTGTTTGTGCCTTTGCTCTGGGCTCTTCTTTATCCTATTTTGACAACTGAACCACAGAATGGTTGGGGTTGGAAAGGACCTCTGGAGACCTCTGGATTCAAGGTACCTCTTCATGCTCCCCACGACCCTCCAGCCCAGAGCTCAGATTGTACACAACTTGCTACCTCAATTACTGTCCAGCACTTTCTGTAGCCTCTCCCAGCCCCTTAAACAGCTTGATCCAGCACAGCCTGGGGGACTGGAAAGGCCCCAGTCATGATTTAGGGGGGACTGGGACAAGGCAGGGTCAGGGAATCTGCCTAAGTCACCCCAGGTTTGAATGGCTGCCCAGACTCCCCAAAGCTTCATCACTGCTCACCACTTTTTATTAAAGGTTCAATCACAGCTCAAAATTCGTATGAACAATCTGGGTCCCATCTCTCTATATCCTCTAGGATAAAGAATAAAAGGACAAGCCCTCAGTCTCTCTATAAATCATACATGGTAATGTACCAGTGCATTGTGATATTCTCTTGATAACAAACATTGCAAACTCATCCGTGTCACTGACATATTTATGAAAATTACAGCCTGTCTGGAAATCAGCCAAGGCCAAAGTTTACTGGGTAAATGGCTCAAAACAAATAAGTCACCCAGCACTGTGGAAATGTGATGTAAGGTGCTTATTTGGTGACCTCTGTGAAGGATTAGTTGCCCTTAACCCCACCCTTAGTGAGACTTTGCTTATCCTCAGTGGAATTACTACAAAGCTGTTATTATTTGTTACCTCTTTGAACACTCTCACTTAAAAATGAAAGGGCAGAGACTAAAGATCCATGTATCAGTATCACCATCGGTTTGCAGGGGAAACTCATCCTGCCATTTCTCAGGCTCCCTTTGCTTTGCAGGTAAAAGTTAAGCCTTGAGGGAGATTGGTTTGGACACACCTGGCTGTGTCACCATGTCCCCTGCTCCAGGTGACACTGCCTGGGCAGAGGGGTTGGACTGGGTGATCTCCACAAGTCCCTTCATCCCAAACAATTCTGGGATTTGTACTTCACAGAGGGTCATTAAATGTTCTGCAGCAGGGTGGTGAGAAAGCAATGAAATGAGAGGAAATCTGAGCCCAGCACTCTGAGCTCATCACTGACTGCCTTTCCAAGGGGAAATTATTGGGTCTGAACAAAAACCTCATAGGTGAGAGGAATTAAAGAACATGAAATTAAGTGTTGTCAATTAAAAAAAAATAATCAGCTATTTTCAAACAGGGGGCCGTGACAGACTGGATCTATCTTTGCCAAAATGTAGTACATAATTCAAGAAAAAGAAAAATAAGAGATCTCCCCTCTGCCTAGTTTCTCCCTGCAGTTTGATGCACTTTTATTCAGCATACACTGTGAAAGGGAGGCAAGTGACAACACAGCACCCTTAAAACCTGAGGAGAGTGAAGCAAACTAAGCTATTTACGTGGGATCTCAAGTGAGGATGCACAGGATGTCCAAATTCTGGCTTTTCTAAGTTTTTGCTCACAGAGTTTTGCAACACAAACAATGTTTGTAGCTTTTTCTGTGCTATGTAGTTTTCCAGGTAAGTCACAAATAAGGTGTAAATTTATTCCTAATGAACTCAAAGGCTGTGGTTTCATTTCAAGCCCTTTTGCAGGAGGTTTTATGCACTTATAACTCACTATCCTAAGGAACCTTCACCATAACCTGGACTTGCCTGGGATGGATCAGGACATTTTGGCACTATAACCAGAACTGAATCCTTATTTTCCCCATTAGTCACATCCCACTTGAAATTGCCTCTGAAAATTAAAAGTGGGCCCTGAGCTAGGCAGATGAAGTTGTCAGTGCACTGTATGCAGGCACTGTCATCCCTCTGGCATTTATGGCTTCATCTTTGAAGCTGCAGAGAAGTGCCCAATGGCTAATTTCTTTTGGCTTGAAGTTTTGTTGTGAAAGCTCCTCTCAGCACTGTGGGGAAGAAGAGGAGATTGGTCAAAGGCACAGCCATTCATGAGGTTGTGGGAGTGTGTTTTCTTTCAGCAAGGTTGCAAACTGGGCTTCTATAGTGCCCCAAAATGCACAGGAACCCCTGTTGATTCCCTAAGCTCCATTTCATCCCTTGTCTCACTAATAACTGTGGCATAAAATGGCTTGCAATTCTACTCTGCTTTCTAAAGAAAATGTGCAGTGACACATGGCCATGTCCCAGCTCTCTGGGATTAAGCACAGCAATAGCAACCTACAGATTGGACAATAAATTTTTAATATTCCCTGCAAGTCCATGGGGAATTCACCGTGTGTCACAGTATGTCCTGGACAGAATGTGCAGCAAAATTGGGATTCACCAAGAGGTTTGTTTAACAGAAAAGAGGCAAACTAAAAGAAACAGGGCACTCTCCATCCATCAGGTGTTGCCTTGAGACTGTGCAGTCATTCCAGAACGGAGTCATGGCTGTGCTTCTGTTGCTTGGCATTTGCATTTTATACTCCTGCAAAAATGAAGGGCTCAGAGCCCAAACCTGTGGGCAAACACAGCTGGTGGATGGGAGGAAGGACAGGGAGCTGTGGGAGCGAGGCCAGAGCAGGGACACCAAGGGGACCAGAGGGATGGAGCAGCTCTCTCTGCTGGGAGGAAAGGCTGGCAGAGCTGGGATTGTTCAGCCTGGAGAAGGGAAGGATCTGGGGGGACCTCATTGTGGCCTTGCAGTGCCTGAAGGAGCCCCCAGGGAAGGTGGAGAGAGACTATTTCCAAGGGCTGGAGTGACAGGACAAGGGGAATGGCTTCACACTGACAGAGAGCAGGGTTAGGTGGGATATTGGGAAGGAATTCCTCCCTGGGAGGGTGGGCAGGCCCTGGCACAGGTTGGGCAGAGAAGCTGTGGCTGCCCCTGCATCCCTGGGAGTGTCCAAGGCCAGCTTGGATGGGGCTCTGAGTGACCTGGGCTGGTGGGAGGTGTCCCTGCCCATGGCAGGGGGTGGGATGGGATGATCTTTGAGGTTCCTTCCCACCCAAATCATTCTACAGTTCCACGATTAAAGGATAAGAGAGAACATGGAGTGGCCTTGCACTACATTACTTAAATGGAATTAGCCTGGATAGAGGGTTTCCATGCCATGAGAACTGTAGGGAATACAGGGATCAGAGATGAGGTGCAGATTTAATTTCCCTGGTTTGAAGTATTCTGGTTTATCCCACAGCACCTCAGGTGGGTGTGAAGGACTGGATGGGATTGCATTACACCAAGCTGGTCTTTACAGATCTCTAGGCATGCCCAGGTTTATTTTGGGGTGCTTGGCACTGCCTTAGCTGGCAAAAGAAGCAGTATTGTCACCCTTGGAGACTAAACTTCATAAATTCATAAATCCACAACACAGGGTAAGCAGTAGAAAGAAAGTTTTTATGCTACCCATCTATATTGCTTCTTTTCTATCTATGCCTGTGCTATGAGGACACAACAATCCCCACTGGTGACAGGCAGGTGACAGAGCCTGAGGAATTAAATCCCTGCCATTGCCATCCCCTCTGCTTGAGAGGTTCAGCCTCAGCACTGCAAAGGTGCTGGGAGTGCAGGGCAAGAACATGAGAGAGCAAAAGGGGACCAGGAGAGGCTGCCTGTTCCATCTCCCCTCCAACAGTAATCTGGTGTGTCACTTGTTCCTGAGCTCTTCCAGGTGACCTGAAATGCAGTGAAGAGGAGATCAACATGAATTCTGCACTAGTCTTCTGACAATTGACTGGGTGCCTCCTTTGGGCTGCTTCTATTTCTTTGTTTTTAACAAAATACCTTGGAACATAACATTGGCTCCTGCAGAAGGACCAAACTGCAAGGGAAAAGGAGGGTTTATCAACCACAGGACCTCGCTGATGTGAAATCTGCATTTTGAACATGTATTTAAAGTTAAGTTTGCCAATATTCCTCAGGAGAAAGGACTATTTGGCATGGAAAAGGTCCATTTTCCATCTAGAAAAATAAAAGCCATTCTTTGGTCAATTAGCTTCAAGGGTAAACCCTCTTGATTACTGCAATCAGATCTTCCCGACATTAAATGCTGTGGAAAACTCAATTCAAGAGCAACATAAAATCACTCAGGAAGATATTATTGAGCTATCTGAGCTCAGTGCATACTCACAGATATCCCTCTCTAATTAATACACACCAGAGGACATATTACCTATAGGATATCCTGTGAAGGTGTTTATTAAAGTGGTCTGGATGGGAAAATTGACTGGTATAATTATATCTCTGAGGTCACAGGGATTTAACTGGCTTTATATGTCACATTCAAATGTTTTGTTGGGATTTTTTTCTGCTTAACTTGCATAATTTTGAAAATGAAACAGGTAATGACAGGAAAAGGGCATTCTAATTTGGAATAAGACTATCCATACAGTGTGCACTCAGTGATTGAATTTTACCTATTCCAGTTTTCCACAATGAAACCAACATTTCCATGGGCCCAAACCTTTTGTGCTTCTGAAGCATCAGTTTTTGGTGTCTCTCAGAATCTCCTGTGGTTTCAGGACTGAGAGGTGAGGGCTACACAAACATGATGATTATTTCTACATGAACACAGCACCACAGTGAGTCAAAAGACCTTATACACATGAAATATCCATCATTTTGCAGCACTACAAATCAGAATCTGAGAAAATCATTAACCAGTGTCTATAATAATCACTAGCAGTAAAATATATAAAATTATCAGTGCTCTACAAGGCAATCAGCACATGGATTTGCTTGTGGATGAGAGGCCACAGTGCAAAGCTACTCTTGAGCTCTGTGTCCTCAGTCCTTCACTTTGAGAAGCACATCCCATGGTCCTTTCAGCTGCTGCAAACTCTCTGGGCTCTGTTTCTTCTCACCCTATGAAGGAACCTAGAGATCTAGTTGTAAGGGTTTCCTCCCCCTAAAACTGTAAAATGTCCCATGGTTTGCCTTGGCTATTGCAATACTTCTGATTAAACCCTGCCTGTCGTGTAACAAACCTAGAGACCAGAAAGCAAACGACTTGGTCATGGTTTCCTTGAGGGCATTTTAATTCATCAAGTTCCCCAGGAAGTGTGGAATTCTTAATCAAAAAAGCATTCACAGTCTGGTGTCCCTGAGACAAACATTCTAAAGTGTCTCTCAGCTAAAGATGGAAAAGGTTTTAGGAACACTGCTGACTCCCACTGCCCCTATCACTTTATTATCATAAGGCAAAAAACCTGGGCAAAAAACCCCATTTCATGTACACAGTGAGCAAACAGGCAGGAGCAATAATCCCCTAGTTTGTTTTCTTCTTTATTCCTCCCTGACATGCATAAGCTGATTATTCTTTTTCTTCTTGCAAATAAATTTATAAAAAATGTATCATGCACTTTGGATAACCCTAAGCATTGTAAGCAACATCAATACATATTGCACAAATTAATTATTATGGCAATAATAACAATAATCAGTCTTATATATCAGTAGTTTGATGGACAGACCCCACAATTCTTATGCCTTTTCCAACAGAATTTAAGAAGTGAAATAGGAGTTTGCAGTGCTGTTTAACATATTGCAACTGAATAGCTGATGACATTTCGTAGTACAGATATAGAGAAAATACTCTGCACTGCAACAAATCGTGCTGCTGATATTAAATAAATCAAACAAACAACTCCCAGGGAAGAATCTAGAAACCAAGAAGTTGGAAAGAAGAACTTGCAACGACTCAACTACATATTTACATGTGAAGGCTTCACGTCCTCCTAGGTCTTTAGGTAGGGTAGTCTTCAATAGACAAAAACATATAAATGAGTATGCATTTAAACCTTCTTTTTCCTGGAAGGAACTGTAAATGGATTCCAAATGAAAGCCAACCTAAGATGTAAACAGGAATGTCTCCAGAATGAGATGTGTCTAGCTGTGCTCAAGTTGCAATGCCTGACTCCAGATGCTTTCTGTTTGTGGTCTGGCACAGGTCTTAATACCAGAAAGCAGAATAGAGGCATTTCCAACCAAATAAAGAAATATTCCTTATTCTTATATTCTGAATTAGAGGGGGGGGGGTGTTAAACTCTACCATTTATTTTTCCTTTGGTTTGTTTATTTTGAAACCTGTATTGTGGCAACTACTCATCCCTGCTGATTGAGTAAAGATCCTTCTGCCTTCCCCACTCACCCAGCTGGGAGCTGAAGGATTTTTCTTCTGCCTAATTCCTTCATGTTGATGACAAGAGTCATTATTTCCACACAGCTACCTTGAAAAGAAAGCCAATTCAGGAATCAAACACGCTACAACAAAAACACTCTGTTTCTTCTGACTTTATGGAAGAACATTTTGAGCAAATGCCACGTTGGGATAAATAAATAAAATCACAAGGTCACTGGCTGTCACTAAGATGCCTTGACTTTTAAGGATCAAACTCTCTCTTGCAGACTTTTGGTTTAATTGGATTTCAGCAAGCATTGGTTGGCCAAAATCACATGAGCAACATGTGCTTCTCCAAAACCTTAGCACCCTCTGAGTGGAGATCAGGACATTTTCCTCCACTCTGCCTCTTTCCCTCTGGCTGGTGCTCTCAGACTTTGTGCCTTGCACCATCTCAACTATCTCCCTGGAAAAGTCATCATATCTTTGGCTCCCTCTTCACTGCCTGCAGTTCTTCCCAGAATCCTGGCTGGGAGGGAGAAAAACTTTGGTTAAAACTTTGATCTGTTTTTGTTGGCACTGAAGTGTCCATAATGTAATTTACTACACCCTGATGGAATGGGGTGGGTTGTTTGCCACATCCAATTATTATTTATCCCTTTGATTTTCCTCCTCAGCAAGAGGTTTGACCTCTTGCAGTTTCTCCCCCCCCTCCTCCAAAATCCTAGGTCAGAATAACCTGCTGGTTTTTGTTTCCTGAAGAACCAAAAATACACAAATGCACATTACATCATTGGTTTTTAAGTGGCAAAACAACAAATAGATGAGGTAATAATTGTGGGGTTTGATATTCCTTGGCAGATAGGGAGACACAGGGTCAGGTCAGAAGGTATCATAGCAGAATTCCTGTTGGATAGTACAGCATTTGGACCTTACAAACAAAGCCAGGGTATTTTGAGAGCTTTCTGTCACCACAGTGGTCACCTTTCCTGCATCACCCTCCTCCTTAGCTCCACAGAACCTTGGAATTCCAGACATTAATCCCCATCCAGCAGGAGACTGAAAATACTTTAAGGTTTAGAAGGTTGCAGAAGGACTTAGGGGGGCAGAGGGGATGTAAACACACTCAAAGCTTCTCCTGGAGCACTTGAGTGTCAGCCAGAGGGAAGGACACTGTGATGGGCAAGCTGAGGAGCTTTGCTTTGTGTCTTAGAAACAATAGGAACAGTTCATTGATCCACACTGGTCAATTGATCACCTGGAGGAAGCAGCTGACTTAGATCCTTGCCATGAGATATCACCCTCATGCCTTGTCTGACCTCCTGCTCCTCAAAAGCTGGGTCTGTGTGTCTCTACAACATCATTTAGAGTGGCCAGTGTTATTGCTCACTTTTCCCCTTATTCTGTCATCGTCCTAAGGCAGAAGAGATGAAGCTGCAAACATTTCTCTCTGCAAGGGCAGCTCCATAAACTGTGGAAGTCCTGGGGACAAGTCAAGAGAGCAAACCCACCATGACCTGAGTGCATCTCACCTCACTCAGCTCTCAATTTCTGGGACAAAACCCACTGGAACCAGAGGTGAGAACACACAGCTCTCAGGCTTGACCCATTTGCTAGAAGACAGTGGCAGGAATTGGCTCCTTTTCACCGAAAATCTCTGCTAAACGCTCTCCTCGTCTGCAGGTTCGATTTGCCACTGAAAGCTTAATTAGGTTTCCTGAGCAACAGGGAAACATTGGGATTGACAAAACTCCCTGGTTTTGGCTGAGCCTTCCAAGTGCTCACTTCACAATCACTCCATGGCTATTTCTGAACTCCTTCCGAAATTCACAGCTGAGCATTTGGAGTCAGAGTGAAATTCATCAACAACAACAGAAAAGAAACATCCCCAGGGTGATGCAAAAGGGAGGTGGGAGCCCAACTCGAACTTTGGGGTCTGTGACAGGAGCAGATTTTATCCCCCTCTCTTATCCCTCAATCTGAGAAGAAAATGAGGCTGCTTTAGGTGGAGAGGAAACCAAATAGACAGTTCAATAATGAATAAAAATTACTATAATTTAAAGGTAGTGAAGAATGAAGCAAAACCATTTGAAGGTAACTGAAGATGTGACAAGAAGAGACTGAAAAGATAATATTTGATTATTACAGAGGAGAGCTAGAAAGGGTACAACAGATGTGTGAGAAGCTAAATACTCGAAGCTAAGAAGGAAATAGGATCAAACAGTGTCATGTCTGCAGTTTTGAGTGGGCTTCAGAAATAGCAGCATATGCTAAACTGACTTTGAAAAGCCAAATTAAGCATCTAAGAGGAAAATGCAAAAATGCTTCCAATTGCTAATTCAGTCCAAAGGCATTGACCTGACTTTGCTGTAACAGGGCAGGAGGAAAGGAACCATCCCTGTTTGAAAATAAGAGTGATTAAAAGGGTGTTTGCAGAAGAAAGCAGGTAAGTGACCAATGTAAGTCACTGATAATTATGATGCATTTCTGAACAAGTTGAAGAGTCCTTGCTGAAAAGGGAGGCTTTCTTGGAGCAGGACCTAATTAACACTGCAATTATGCATATTACTGGGGACCCCAGTTCATGCCAGTTGTGAACCTGTTAGCTAAAAGTTTTAAGCAAAGAAAGAAAAATCAAGAGAGAGGGGGAAAAAAAGAAAGTAGTCATATAGTTCAGAATCATCCTCCCACTGCATGTTTGAAAATCATCATTCCAGCACCATCAGTAATAATGTCTAGGGGCACACTTGTAAAATCTGCTTAAAGCACTTGTAATTTTTGCGTTGTAATAAAATAAGAATGATGCTTATATCTCTATGTATTCAATTCTGGAAAAATCCAGCAGTAATAATGTCCCACACATGAATATTTATGAGAGGGAAATAATGGTTATACCCTTATTTAATTTTTAATCTGAGATCTTGGATATTATTAACTCTCCTGGCAGTATTAAGAGGAATAATTTCATAATTCAGTAGTGAAAAGAACTGCAAATGAAGCGTAAGTAAATAGAGCTGAATTATCTTCTGCAAAGATCTGAGAGACTGAGGGGGTGTGGGTTGCATGTGAAAACCTACAGAAATCTGATATATTTAATGTCTGACAGACCACCTTGCTTGGAGTTTTGCCTTCAGAGTTCCCACGCTCAGGGAATCAATCTGCAGGCTCTTTGCCAGGTCACCACCCCTGATGTCACCAGCACTCCCAGGTGACAATTCCCTCTCTGTCCCCAGCTTTTCCCTGGTCAGGAGAGCAGCAGAATAGGTGTGGGGGACCCAGCTCTGCAGAAGGGCACGGTGACACACCTGAGAGACACCCACTACCTGATTCAGAAAGAGCAGGAAACAAACCATGAAATCAGCTCTGCTACAGCAGGTTTTAATCTTAGAAACACCCAACAGTCTGGGTTGGAAGGGACCTTAAAGCTCATCCCATCCCACCCCCTGCCATGGGCAGGGACACCTCCCACCAGCCCAGGTCACTCAGAGCCCCATCCAACCTGCCCTTGGACACTCCCAGGGATCCAGCGGCAGCCACAGCTTCTCTGCCCAACCTGTGCCAGGGCCTGCCCACCCTCCCAGGGAGGGATTCCTTCCCAATATCCCACCTAGCCCTGCTCTCTGTCAGTGTGAAGCCATTCCCCTTGTCCTGTCACTCCAGCCCTTGGAAATAGTCTCTCTCCACCTTCCCTGGGGGCTCCCTTTGGGCACAATGAGGTCACCCCAAAGCCTTCCCTTCTCCAGGCTGGACAATCCCAATGTTTCCCTTTATGATACCCCTACCTACCCCTATAAAAAGTCCCTCTCCAGCTTTCTGCTTTGCCTGGATTTAACAGCTGAGAAGGCTCTTCCTGACACCCCTCCCTGGGTGCAGAGTCACTGTTTGGGGGTGTAAAGATGAGCAGCTGCATCAAGAGACTTTCTTGTCTCAAGCTGAAAAGCTTTTCCTAGGTTGGCAGTCCTAGAAAGGGGGGAAAACCTCCCGAGGAACTGCACGGTTCCCTCTCCATGCCAGTCAGAGTGACCTCCTAATTAATTAATTCAAATTAATTCACCAGCCTGGCTTTAAATGTCCACTAAAGAGTGCTACAAAGCTGGCTACCCAGATCCTTGAAAATCAACGATGGCTGAGCACTTAAACCTTGCCAGGGGTTTAAAACACTACGTGGAACAAATAGTGTTCAAATGGAATAAAGTACAAATGGGAGACTACACTGCAGACCATAAAAACTCATTTTTATTTACCTGTTCAGCCTAAGCCTTCCTGTGTTTCACTTGGTTCTACTCTAGTTCTGCTTCTTGGATCTAGCACTGTTTCCCCTCTTGCTGTGATGCTTGAACCCCCTCACCTTGCTTGTCCAACACACATTTTACTCACTTTAATCTTCATCAGTCACTCTCTTTGGGCACTTTTTCACTCTGTCATCCTCCCCTGAGTCCTTCCACTATGTCAACAGCTTGGTGGGTTTGACATACCCAAATTACACACTGATTTTCTCATCACTGCCTAATTAACAACTCACAGCCAGTGTAAGAGTCTCTCTTACCAACTCATAATATTTGTTTTAATTTCCTAAATGCCTCAGTATTAGTAACAAGAATCACTTGGAGCAGTGCAGCTCTACAGAGCAGTGGACTTAGAGGGGAGGTGCAAGACAATCCACTGACATGCAGGGAGAAAATGCTTTTCCACTGTTAATAAATCTAATCAAAATTTTAAATACTTTTAAACGGCATTTTTTAATATTTATCTTCTCCTTTTAAATATTTTTGCATGGATTTACAGCACACACATACATTAAATTTATGCAATATGCCTAACAAACAGCACACATGTATTTGACACATTCTGCATTTAGCTGCAGGTAGAAGAACTGCAACTTGTACACTGTTTGACATCTCACATTATAATTTACCATTTGCCTTTGGTTGTAATTTTCTCCTGTTTCTCAGCCCTTTTCCACTCTACATCAGTTCTTGTAAATTCCTGTTAATTTTCCCACCCTTCTTTTTGCTCTGTGGAGAAAGTTTTAAAACACTGTTCTCAAATATTTCCCTTTCCTCTTTCACCACCCATCCTTGTCTTTTTCACAGCCTGAAAAAAAAAACCAACAAAACCATCCCAGCTTATTTATAGTTTTTATTTGTTTCATCAAGAAATTTGTTTGCTTTAAACAAACAAAGGAGGGCTGAAAGGGGAGGCACTCCAATGTATTTCTGAGTTATTTAACATTTGAAAGACAAATATTAATCACAGCCACCAAATGCCAGGGCTTTTTTATTTAAAAATCCATTTCCAGTCTTTACATTTATTTAGGGTGGATTCATCATCTGAGACACCTGAAATTCCACAGATCCAATTAAGTAAACTGGCACTGCTGGAACAGCAAGTGTGGCCAAACTGAGTAAGAAGAGGAGCAAAAGTGAAAAGGTGGGGCCAAAAATCAATATTCACTATGATACCTTGGGCAAGCCATATAATTTACACTGTGTATGAAAATCATGGCCCTTTTCTATATTCTCACTAATTTGAGTTTGTCAGGCTAAAGAATGACCAAAACTCTAGTTACCCCTGGAAAACTCTAGGGTAAAAACTGATCTTGGGCTCTTTCTCATCCCCAAATCAGTGATTTGCCTAAAAATACTCAACACAGTTGCCAAGACAATGGGTGGCCTTGGCTTGAGTAGCACAGTGGGATTGTCCATGGTTGGTGCCCAGGGAAAGAGGGCAGTGGGCTGGAAATCAGCCCTGGGGAACCCTTCACTTGACTCAACATGCCATCAATCTGCTTTTCTTCTGTCCTTCAGAGGTCACACCCACCCAAAAGCAAGGTGAGCAGAGTGATCACAGATCTGCTGGGGTTGCTTTGCTTGGGTCTTTATCCTAAATCTCAGAAGGAAGTCCAGAGATGGGTGTGGTGATCCTGCCTTCCCCACTGGCTTGTCCTAAATCTCACCAGGTCCTTCCAAAGACAATCTGAGGGCCATTTGTGAAGCACCAGAGCATTGGAGCATCTGCTGCCCAAACCTGCAAAGATCAAGGAGCCATCAGATTAAAGCCAAAAGGGCTCCTGGATATTTATACAGGTAAAACAACAGGTTTGCCTTTTTCTTTTTTATTTTTGTAACACTGGTCGCTATTTGATCCGTGAAATCAAAGCTGAAAGACCTTGCAGCTTAGTTAGAGTGATTATTTTCAAGTACCTCTCCTGTGGATTAGCAGAGATTAGCCAAGGCACTTTTTTTAAAAGGTGTGATAGTAAATCCTGAGCTTTTTTGGTCTGCCTTGCTGGGAGGAAGATTAAAAATTGGCAGTTCCTATTATTTTCTGAATTACCAGGGGCAACAGAAGAGATCTGTGATATCAGCTTTCAAATTCCAGTCCCTGCTTGATTCTGGATTCCCTGTGTTTGGGGAGAAGCTGTCTCTACTGGAGACCACACAGTTTTTTTTATTACTTTTATCCTTATACAAAAGATTTAACAATGTTGTGCTTTAAAAAGTGAACACAATTATCTGAGACCTTCCTTTATCACTAACACAGCAGCAAAAAGACCCATCGTGGAAACATTTCTCTTCCACGAGACAACCACACCACCTTTTTGCAAATGATGTTCCCAGCCATTTCCTGGGAGCCAAAGCAATCCTAATTCAGTTTTAAAGGAGAAACAGCTTGAAAAATAAATAAGTAAAATAAAATGCAGCCTTCCAAGCTCGGCCAAGGTGTATTTGTGGCTTTTTCACACATCCACCAGAAGATAGCACTGACTTTTGCTCCTCTGGGTCCTCCAGAATTGCATTGCCCTGCACTGAGCTTGGTTAAGAACATGGACTTTGCCTCTTTTTATTCTCTGAGGAAGAACATTTTATTCTAAGGGAAGGTGTCTCTAACCAGGGCAGTGGGTTGAAACTGGATGGTCTTTAAAGTCCCTTCCAACCCAAACCATCCTGTGATTCTGTGAAACAGAAACTGTGGTGAACCTTTTACCTTCACCACTTCTTCACCCAGGGGCTCTTTAATTATAATATTAACAACAACATTAATTCACATGCTCATTTTCATTACCATGGATATCAGATGCATATATTTGTGAGTTTTCAATTAAAGCTTTCCTGGGGTAGGATGAAATCATCTGAGCCTGCATCTTAGGTCCTACCTACCCCTTTAACTCTTATTCCAACTGGCCAAAAGACACATCTGAGGGAGCTGGAGGGGAAGTAAGTTTTGAAGAGCAGCAGCCCATGCACTGAATTTTTAACACTGAGTTTGGGCAAAACATCAAAGGAGAACACATCATTATCTTCCTCTTACAGAATAGGAAACTAAGGCAGAGAGCAGCAGCATCTTGCCTAAAATGCTCCAAGGCAAAGCCAGGACCAGAGCCCCATTGCCAGAACAGAGATTTCTGGCTTTCTGTGCTCCATAACATCTGCTGTCCTCAGGCAGTGGACACACTCTGGAAAGCAACATCCTTTTTGTCCTTATTTTCAGCTGAGATCCTACTCTAGTCATACCTCAGCCTATACAGAAAACCATATTAATTCCTCCAGCAGCCACACACAAAACTCATTTCTTTTCCAGCTCCATGATTTGTGGGTTTCCAATGCGAGGTCCACATCTCTCTTGGCAAACAGGGACACAACTCAAATGTTCTGGCAGTACAGGGAGCTTTTTGGGTGAGCAATGGTTGGAAAAACAAACTTATCAAATAAAGACTCTCCAGGTTAACCTTCCCATTGCTGGGCAACATGAAATGCTGGATGTGCCATTCAAATGCCAGGCAGAGCAGCAGCTTCCTCTGAAATCACCATTATTTGGGAGGGTAAACCTTTGTGGAAACACAGAGATCATTTTCACTCCATACCATGAAGCTGAGAGTGGACCCTGCTCTGCCAGCTGAGAAAACTCACTGTTCCAGCAGAGCTGGGTCCATCCTGGTCTCAGAGGGAAAGCAAAATATAGCAACTGGTTGATCTTGGATGGTCTGCTCCAAGAGATAACCCCCCAATTCTTTACACTCTGTTTCAGGGGAAAAGTTCAGGGTCTTTATGAAATGACTGAATGAACTTCACCCATTTTCAAATTTCCAGCAGCGCTGGAAGCACAGGAGTTGATTTGGAAGTGTAAAAGCACTGCTTAATTGAAAATTGCATGTATTTCCTTATACCAGCTAGCCTAGAGATCAGTAGTTAATGGTAAGTAATTGCACCACAGGCAGAATATTTACAGCCCTGCCACTTTACATTTTGTGCAGCACCTTTCATCTGAAAAAAAAAAATCCATTTGCACTAAAATTAGTATCTTCTGTTTCTCTTTCACACTTAGGTGGCCTCAATTACCATCAGAAATTAAAAGGTTCTTTGTGGGGCAAAAGGTCATCAGCAGGCTGTTTGAATTTGGGCTTGTCTAAATTCATGTGGGCTCCAACCTCTAAGTACTAAGCCCAGGGTGGGGAGTGGGAATTGTGGAGCTGAGTCCATAAATTCAGACAATTCCTCCTATCCATCATTTCTTCCTTCAGAAAGACAACTC
Source organism: Campylorhamphus procurvoides (assembly GCA_013396655.1). Taxonomy (NCBI): domain Eukaryota; kingdom Metazoa; phylum Chordata; class Aves; order Passeriformes; family Dendrocolaptidae; genus Campylorhamphus; species Campylorhamphus procurvoides. Next base: position 157,527 of record WBMV01008079.1, read on the forward strand.
TTCATTATAAACACTTTATTATTAACTCAGACAGGGCTGAGATTTCCCCCCTCCCTTGTTTCAGAGCCACAGCAGAGCAGGGTCTGTTCTGTGCCTGCAGTAAGATCAGGGACTGCCTGTGTGAGCAAGGGAGCACTCAATCTCCCTCAAGCCCTGGAAAACAAATTTATCACTTGAGTGTTCCTCTAAGTAGTGCACATGTCAAGGGAGCACTTCCAAACGCTCAGTCCCAGGCTGTAATACTCATCATAGCTCTTATTAGACAGCTTGTGAATGAAGTTTAAGAATCATTCAACTTTTGAGGTGGCATTTACTACAATAAATTTCATTTTATTCAGTGCTGATGCAGTGTCTTGCCTGTCTTCTGTGCATGTAATGCTTTTACCCTTGCCACATCCATCTTGTTGCAGTAAGTCTGAGTCAGATCCCTGTGTGTATAGCAGAGGTTGTCCCAACAGCCCAGCCAGCCTATGTGCTTGCTTAAAATAGCCAAATCCCCATGCACAGAGTGACAAACACTGGCCACCCACCCCAAATAACTCAGCTGAGTGGCAGAGCAGTGTCACACTCACTCAGCACAGCCAGGCTGCCTCCAGGCTGCTGCTGGCATTGACAGGTTGGGAAGCAGTGCCAGGGGGAACTGCCTCCTCCCTGGCCAGGAGTCATGAACAGTGAACACAACACTTGGCAGCCTCTCCTCTGCCTTCCTGCAAACTTTGGGAACTCCTGAGAGCCTCTCCTCTCTCTCAGTCCTGGTGTATTTGTGCTTCACATCAGCACAGGGAGGCTGGAGGCAGCTCTTTCTGGAGACAGAGCCTCCTCACCTTTGGGTTTTTCCCTCCCTATCCATAGGACCACACTGCAAAGCTGGATCACTGAAATAACCCAGCATAATAAAATTTGGCAGGGGGACATTATTTTAACCTGAGCTTTCTTGGCAGCCTCTGCACGCTGCTGGCTCAGGAGCAAAGGGCCAGCTGTGCTTCCCAACTTGGCCAATGCTGCGACTCAGACCCACAGCTGGTTTCTACAGACATGGCCCAGGGCTCTAAAACCAGAATGAGACCAGCAACAAAGAGAAAACCCCGGCACTTTTACCCTTTTTGTACCCACTTTGGCCCAAAGGGTGCAGGAACAGTCAGGTCAGAGGGACAAAGCTTTTAAATCATACAGAGGGCAAAGATATCGGTTAGTGCAAGAAAAGGGAAGGAAAAGTTTGGGGTGCCAAAATATATCTAAGAGGAGGACAGGAAAAACAGATGGGGAAAGACACCTCCTAAAACCATCCAAAAAAGGTTGTTTTATGATGAAACGTTGTAAACAGCAGAATCCTGGTTGATAAAGGAGTGAATAGTGGTGGTAGTGTAACTTTTCCTAAACAAGACCTCAGGCAGCCAGGGAGATTTGGGAACATCAAATGAGGCTGCCAGGAGCTTTGGTGAAGAAGCAAATGGCAGGATTGGGGAATTTGGTGTTGGGAGATGCTGGAACATGGAGCCCAGGGCTGCCAGCTTCTGTGCAGGCAAAGGTAATGGCTCTCTGGCATCTCCTTTTGTTCCCAGAAAAGTCAGTCAGTGGTCCCCTGACTTGGCCTGAGATTAACAACAGGCTTTATTCTCTGACTGTACATCTCACACAGAGCTGCTAAATCAAGAGACCCTTTTTTTTTATAACAGTGTAAATTTGCACAAAGCAAAAGAGAGAGAAGTGGAAGGGAAGAATAAAGGAAGCAGAACAGGGAGGTGCACACCCAGCACCAGGGACCTTGACTCCATTCACCATAAAATGTAAGGGCAGGTGTAATTCTCCTCATTTTACTTACAAGAGAAAGTGAAGCTCTGTCAACACACACTTTCTTGCACTCTGTCCTGCTCTTTCCCTCAGAGACGTCAATCTTTAGTCACTCATCTTTGTTGTATGTTTCTTTACATTGTAATTGAACAAGATTTTGAAGGAGTCCTTTGCCAGAGGAATTCTCAGGGATACAGCCCCTATTTGATAAAATCCAGAGTGACTGAATTACCAAAGGACTGACTAAAAATACAATTACTGGAAATCCTGTTTTACCAGCAACTTTTTTTAAGGAAGCCTGTAATAAAATTTGTAGGCTTGTACCTTTGTGTTCTGGTATATTATTTTCTGCCAAAAAATACTCTGAATTCATCAATATCACAATTTATGTGTGTCTCATTGGGAATTTAGACAATGGCTCACTACCCTTGGTCTTATAAATCCCAAAGGCATAGGCACTATTAGAATTGATACCCCCAAACCCTATTAGACCCGATTTCCCCAAACTCAGGTGGGTTTTGCAGTCTGAGTGTCCATGCAGCATTCAGTCCATGCCAAGGCATTGCACATAACAGGAGGGACATTAGAGTCCACAACCTAATTAAACACCTAACCTTCAAGATGCTTTAAGCATGTCCAAATATTCTCAAAAGCAAATAGATGTAAATTAAATCCAGTTTTAAACAATAAATCCAAAATGTCTTAGTTGGCCAAACCCACATATTTCTAGTAAGTTTGTGTATATTTGTTTTGTGGCTTCACAACAAATCAGATTCAGCCAGAGCTGTGAGCAAGTATTACTAAATTATGTTTTCACACTGTGTACACTCAAAGGATGGCCTAATACAACATCAAATTAAAACACTGGGTACTGTGTGCTACAATGTAATCTTATTTAATGTGCACAACAAGAAAAGGTATAGTTTAAATTCACACTGAGTGGAGTGAAAAAACGAAAGGGCTGGTGTGCTGCCCTGGTGGGATGCCACAATAGGAATGGATCAAGTGAGAATTAAAACGACTGCTTAATTTATGCCTTTAACAAGTGTAACCACACACAAAGCAAACTGTCATCGCCTTTCATTCTTTATCTTTAACAATTAGCAGAGCTAATGACTCCTTTTGCTTTCTGCATGAGACAAGATGTGATTCAATCCCCTCTGGAAAACAGTTCACACAATCCAGGGAAATGCAGAAAGGGGAAGGTGATCCCTTTTATCTCCCAATGTTTACCCAGCCTCATTCTCCTCCATCCCAGTCAGACACTACAGAATATCTCATTATTTGGAAACTGCCTTAGAGACTGAACACAACTGGAGCTTTCATGCTGGCCTTCAAAGGGCTCTTTTCATGGCTCTCCCTATAATATCCCGAGAATTACACAGATCTCTTTCCAGAAACATATGCAAGGAGCACCACGGGCTTACAAAGACCGAGTCCACGAGAAGAATGCATATAGAGTGGCCAGAATTACAGCATGAATGAGAGCAGGGAGAGCAGCAGGCATCAAAGGGCTGAGAGTCAGGAAAGCATTTGATAAAGTGCCTCTCAAAATATTATTTCCCATTGGCTCCGACATAAATAGTGTCACAGGAACTGTCTGAAGGGCTGCAAACGTGGAATAATAAGAGACAAGGGGGTTGTGTCTCATGTGTTTCCTATAGGGACAGTGGGTAGCTCTCATTTCATGGAGTATCTCTGCTTGTGATAAAACAGCTGGTTAATAAAATATGTAGATAACATTAAGTTGAGAGGAGAGGGTAGGGAGACACAAATGAGAGCAAGAGAAATAATACAGAGAGCCCTAGAGAGCTCAGAAATACAGGCAGGAAACAAGTGAGATGCAGCTCTTGGAAAATGATGCACTAATTTATCAGGGGAGAACTGGCATCCACTGGAGGGAGAAGGATGGAGAGCAATAATGCCACAAGAGGGCTTGGGGGAAGCCAGTGATGCAGTTGCAACTGGACAGAACAAAAAAGGCTGTGATGATTTGATGGCACAGAGTGGAAGGTTCCCCTTGTGCAGCTGTGGAGGGGCGAATTTGGGAATATTGGTTCTGAGGTTCACCTGCTGTGACCAGGCTCCACTGATGCTGAGAAAACTCCTCCTAGCACTAAAGGCAGGTAAATGGAGTTCTCCCTCTTCTAATACAGGGACATGTGATACCAGAATGGGTAGGGCAGGCAGGTGGGAAATCCCAAAAAGGCAAAGCCCTTGTGCAGCTGAACTATCACCAATTAAATATTATTGTAAAAGGAGAAATATAGGCTGAATATTGTGACAGCAACCTTATCAATGCAGTAGAAAAGAGTCTGTAGCAGTGTCCACATAAAGATAAGCCTTAAATCTGGAGTTTTCAGCTGTTGTTGTTTCCTGAGGGTGACAAATTCAAGATAAGCAAACTCAGCTGAGGATCTCTCCCACCCTTAGTATATGTGAAACTAAATTAAAGATTTTGGCACAACTACTTTCTCCAGGAGACACCACTTTATTTTTTAATGGGCTTTGTAGGTGGGTGTGAACCACACAGAGCCCAGTTCTCCCTTCTGGCTGCCTGTCACTGCCTCAGAAAACTTTATGCTGCCCACCCTCTGAATCCTCCTGCAATGCCAGTCCTATTCTTGGGTTCAGAATGAGGTGGGATCAGCAAAAGGCAAAGACACTTGAGTTGTGCAATATTAACAGAAAGACAAATTATAAGAAAAAAATCTTTTTTTTTCTTTTTTTGGGGGAACAAAAATGGAACATTTAATTTCCTGTTTGCCTCTAATTGCAAAGTGATGCTTAGCAAATGCTCCTCTCAAAGCATTAAATCTACAGCTATAAAATAGAGCACAGCTGGCAAACTGAGTATTTCTTACTGACATGTAGATTTATTACCTCACTGGAATTACCTTGGGTTACAAAAAACCAATAAATTACACCCCCAGTAGTATAATTGTCATCCTGCAACTTCAGGGCTGTGAGTGGATACTCACCATGTCAAGGCTCCCTTTCAATCATGAAATGAAAATGATAACATCTCCTAATCCCCTTTTCCCCCCTGATCTTCAAATATGAGCAAGAAGAACTGCCCATCGTGGCAAAGGCAGGGAGAACCAGGGAGAGGGAATATACCAAATAAACCCATCTCTCACCCACAAGACTTCTCTCACCTCTCCCATCAGTCTCCCACCAAACTAAACCCTTTTCAGTGACTGTTTCTCAGATTTTACATTTGAGATTTCCTTCAGCATTTTGTGTTGTGTATTGTTAAGACTCACTCCTCCAGGCAATCTATCTCTAACCACATAAGGTGGGGAAGCCTAAATTTTGGGGGGAAATTAACACGGAATCACAGGTTGGGAAAGACCTCTGAGATCATCCAGTCCAGCCTCCAGGGATGGTGATTCCACCATCCCCCTGGGCAGCCCCTTCCAATACCCCCTCCCTCTCTCTATAATGATCTTCCTAAAAGAATAAATAGGGATAAAGCAGCCCCTTCCAATACCCCCTCACGCTCTCTGTAAAGATCTTCTTCCTAAAAGAATAAATAGGGATAAAGAAAGAATAATAGGGGTAAATAAACGGGGATAATAAAGAGGTGAAACTCCACAGCACCAGTGGCCTAAAGAGAAAGCCAGAGCTGGAATTCAGCTCAGTGGAGTGTGACTCTGAGGATGAACCAAACTAGGGAACATTAAATAATGACCCTGGGGCTTTTTGGTAGCAGAGAAACAACACGAGGGGCAAAGAGCTGTCAAAGCCAGGAACTAGAAAGGCTGGGCTCTGTTTTTGTGGGCTGCAGCCTTTGCTAGCTCAAACACTGGGAGCAGCAGCCAAACTGGCATCAGCAGGGAGAACAGACTGTGTTGGAGCTGCTTTTCACTGATGTGTCAACAAGCCAGTCTGCTTTTCCTGAGCTCAGCCCCACTGTGGCTTTGGCACCCTTGGAAGGGGCTTTAGGGGAGGCTCTGGGAGGGGTCCTGACACTGCTGAAATTCCATGGGATCCAATGACCAATGCTCCTTTGGAAGCTCCTGCCTAAACTGGGATATGAATCCACAAACACTCAGCAGGGATAAAAAGCTGTGGGGCAAAGTTTCCTCTCCTGTGACACCCTGAACTCTGGGAAATCCCATCCCCATCAGTCACTAAGCTGCCTTGAGTAGTTCACCCTGGGGCACCAGCCCTGTAGGATCTCCCTTCCTTTTTTGTTTTGTGCCAGTTTGCTGTGTCGTGTCACAGCAAGGGACATCTGCCTATACCCTAAAATTCATAGAAGAGTGCTTAGAAATCTCTCCTGAGAGAGAGGAGGCTCTGAGTTCAAATGTACCATATCCAAATCAGGGCACTGATTTGATCCCACCATTCCTCTTAGGAGGTTGGATTAACTTCCAGGCAATGGTGTGGAGGGGACAAAAGGTCTGTCAACAGATCCCACTGTCTAACACAGTTCATTGTTCACTCATACACATATGGGAACAGGAGGGGAGGACTTGAGGCTCACGCTCCAAAGGGTGGGATAGCAGAGCCCCACTGCAACCCTGTATTGTGTGCATAAACATGCCTAAATTTTATTGAAATAGATCATTAACTAAAGACACAGCTGGGAGGACAAGTGTGAGCACACACACACTCAGGGGGAGGTCACATCAGCCCCTTCTCCCTAGAAAACCAGGTCATCAATGTCCCTGGATCCCTGGGGATGTTCAATGCCAGGTTGGATGGGGCTTGGAGCAACCTGGGCCAGTGGAAGGTGTCCCTGCCCATGGCAGGGGTTGGAACAAGATGGTCTTTAATGTCCCTTCCTTAAAGTTAAAATACTTCCCTAAAAGTTAAAATACTTCCCTAAAAGTTAAAATACTTTTAACAACTCCCTTTTCCCTTCAAGCAACTGCTCACTGCAGGAGGACACACGCTCTCCTTTTGGACAGCAGAGATTGGGGTCTTTCACTGATTTCTAATGCCTGGGGTGAATTCCATCTTAATTCCTCAGCACTGTGGAGATGACTAGCACTGCACATTTGGAAAAGGAACATCCACCTCTCCTAACCCTGGGTCAGACAAGAGCTGCTGCAATGAGCTGCTCCCTCCCAGCCCTTCATTACAAGGCTGCACCAAAGCCCAGTGTTTTGATTTGGTTCAGTAGGCAGCAATGAAACATTTGAACTGAGGAACGTCCAAGCACTTTGTTTAGGTCAAATGAAACATCCCAACCTTTTCAAACACCCGTTCCCCGAGCAGCTGAATTAATGAAGCCTGGGTTCTAATGACTTTTCCCCCTTCTTCATTCATTCCCCACCCCCCTGCCCTGGCATCATGTGGATTCTCTGATGGATAATAAATGGAAAGGACATAGCAACCTTTTCTTCAAAACGAGCACTAACAGTTTCTCTCATGCCTGACTCCAATTTTCAGAAAATCTATAGGATCTCATCCCTGAGGACATTATCCCATGACAACCTGGGGTGGGAGAAACAAGTTATTAAGGTCAGGAAAATGTGTGTATGTGCACACAGACCAGTAGCTAGGTACCACAGGAATAAAAAAAAATCCTTTTTTTTTAATTTGTTTCTCCCAAATCCCCAGATGGATAGCCACTCTTCAGCAGCTTATTCTGTGCCTGCTGTGGCTCTCAGAACACAAACATACATCTTCCCACAAACCTTTTCCAGGTATCTACACACTGCTTGGGGTTCAGTTTCAGATTTCCCTGCATGGGAAAGGTAAACCTACTTTAACTTTTTGCAGTGGGATGTGAACTGGGATATGATCTGCTCCATTCCAGCAGCTGAAATGGAACCAAACCCTCCTCTCAAGCTATGGGGTTCTGTATTCCTACTGTGTGCTCACAGACAAATGAAGGGCTGTGTTTTCCTGTCCTAAATGCAAAGCTGCCAAGTCTCCTGAGACTTAATATGGCCCTCCTTTGCAAAGCCTGGCTTAGACCAGAGGATTGTGGCAAAGTGGACATTCCCATGGCAGAGGCAGGATGAGATAAACCCACAAAGGACATGCCTGGAGAACACATTGAGTCATGTGCTGTGGAGCTTGGAGTGATGGAGCTGTGACCAAAGGCTCAGAAGGGTGGTGGAAGGACATCTGTGATTCTGTGCCAGCTCTGGGATGCAGGAAAAAGTGACCCTGCAGTCGTTTGTCCAGAAAATTATCTTTAAAACCAGACCAAAACATACACTGGTCTCTTTGTCTTCTAAATAAATAAATAAAAGCAGGATCCCATATGAGGACAAGTCACAAGTCACTGTTAACCTGGAGAATAATATCTCAACCTGTTCCTAATTTTAGAGCAGAAGAAGTGCCACAGTCCATAAGATCTGATACCTGTAGGACACTTTCTAATTAGAAAGCTCAAAGCCTGGCAGCACCTGCTGAAACCCTGGAAGGAAGGAAAAGCCTGTGTGTGTGTATTTATCCTTGCAAATATTCCCAGGAACACTGTGCTTCTGGTCCTGGCCACACAGCTGACCATATAAAATCTGGCTGCTTTGAGGCCACCTTGGCAGGAAAGGTTTCCTTTCCAAACGTGGGTACACTTGGCCAGGCTGTTTATTTTATGAACTGCACGTGTGTGTACCTATGTCTGTCTGTGTGGGCTGAGTGTTTGCTGGATGGTAAAGAATTTAAAAATTAACTTCATTACCTCCTGCTTCCAGCCACAAGTGCATGGCCATTCCAATAACTTCAGGGCAATTAATTTCTTGTGGGTTTATACAGGTGTTGGTGAGAGCACAGCTGAGCCCAGAGCATGGCAAACAGAAAATAGCAAACAGAAAATATTCACAGAGATTGGCATCCTGGTTCTAGTAAGCAACAAAACCCCTGCTTGTGTAGGGGATGTCATCCACAAGCCTTGTGTTAAACTACATTACAAAATCCAAAATACTGATAGATTCAGTGCATTCCTCATGCTGGATAGGACAAGAGGGTGTGTAAATGCCCACCCCACCCTGTCATCACTTTAAAAGCTCAATATTGTGATTAAACAGATGATGGGACCACAGTCTGCCCTGGCAGAGGCAGGTAAGGACAGCAGCAGTCCTGGGGATGGCACATCCCAACCAAAAACCACTGGAATTTGTTTTCCATACAAATCTCTGCAGTTTCCTCTCAGAAAGGCCAAAGATGAGCCCGTGGGGATGAAAATGACTGGGGAGCTCTTTAGTTTCCCATCTAGCAAATGGCTCCAGCAGGGAGAAAAGCAGAGGCTATACGGCTTGCTTTATATAATATAAATTATGATATTATGTTATGCTATGCTACATTACATTTTATTACCTATTTTATTTTTATTATATACATGTACACATACAGATACCTCTCTAGATCTATGTCTGTGAACAAATGAATGGTCAGCAAGATTCACCAAGCCATTCCCTCCTGCATTAAATCAACAATCTATGCCACACATTATTTGTGACAGGGAGATCAGATCACTGGGGCAGGTATTATATTTGAGAATCTGCTCTTTGCCCCTCTAGACTTTCTAAGCAGATGAGATGGTCTTTCCTCTGCTTTTTCTATGTAGGTTGCTTTGCCTTGGGCAAGTCCCCACGCCTCCCAAACAAAGGATGTCTTGTAATTCAGCATGCAAAGGGCTGGAAGTTGGCTTGGAAGAGTACAAGGAAGAAGCCCAAGAAGGAGCTTCAAATGTTTCATAAGTTTGGCTACCTATAATGTTGATTTTATAAGCCAAACAGGATGGTGCCCCTGTGAAGTGCAATCTGTCAAATGTGGTCTGACATTCATTAAATCTTAAAATTCAGCCACTTGCCATCAGTTTCTCAGGTAAGTGTGTATATTTGTCATTGAAGCAATAGCAAAAAATGGTTATAATCAATAGTCATTGTAGTTAAACAGTGCAAAGAAGATAAACAGAGGCAACATTTTGGATCTAACTTGATTGTATGGGGTTGGAATTTCTCTCCTGTGTACATACACACAAAAAAGGAGCTCCTAAAATAACCAGACAGTGCACACTTTAAAGACAAGACAGAGAGGCAGCAACCCCAAATCCCACCAATACATGGGTGTCAGTCTGCAAACACAGCACGGAGCCTTGCCATGCTGGGAGCCACAACCATCACACCCCAAAGCATCACTGAGTGTTTTGACCTGCATCCCTCTGTGTAACAGGAGGAAATATCCTTGTAATCTGTGAGCAAATTCAGCTCCTTCTTAGCTCAAGTATTAGAGGTCAGTGCCCCATTGCTGAGCACCACACTTCCAGCACCATAATTTTCCTTTTGCCATGACAGAAACATCCAGACTTTGATTACAGCAGCATCCCAGATGATTTGTGCAATCAGTAACATAAACTCTGGTTTCAGAGATTAAGAGATGCCATATAAATTATGTGCACGCAGCACACGGCAGCTGAAACATTTGGAGGAAACAAATCTTAAATCAGACTTGTTTGTGGGGCCCCTGGAGACCTCGTCCTTCTGCAGAATAAATGAGACATCGCTGTGGTTTGATCACTGCCAAAGCAGGACATGTGGGAAGTGAGCTTGGGACTGCCACACTACGCTAGGTTTGGGAGCACGAGCTTTGCAATATAAATATTTTGCCAAAAAAGAACAGCCGTCTCAGGGCTAAAATAAGTCTTTTTCTGGGTTGAGGAAATCTTGCAACGTGAAATCTGACAGTGCCACAGTACATTTATAAACAGAACTAGTCTGGGTTAAAAGACACATCCCAAACACTAAACAAACCCTTTTTTATGGATAAACAGGGAAAATAAACATAAAGGGTCATGATTTCCACTTTGAGGAGATGAGGGGGTTTGTTTGGGACGGTGTGCCCTGCTCCTTGTGTTTGGTCCTGCAGGTTTTGTGGGAATGGGGCAGATGTGGAAATGTGGGTGCCCCTCCAGTCTCTGCCACCAGCCCTTGAGTGGTGGGAGGAAAGTGCTGTCCCTGTCACCTGGACATGGCAGAACACCAGAACATGGAGATGACACCTGATTGCTGTCACTCAGCAGGTTCCAGAGGGTGGGCAGAGCTGCAGCCACACCACTCACACAGGACAGCCAGGGAGATGCTCCAGGCACCAAACCAACCTCTCCTGCACAGCAGGGACAGTGACCTTTGGCTGCTGCACCACCCCAGTGTCACCACCCTGCAAGGACTGTCCCCAGGCTCCAGGGTGGGTCTGTCACCCACAGCAGGGGAGAGATCCTGAAACCCACCCATCCTTCCCACCCTCCTCCAGACCTGCACTGAGGATCCCACAGAGATATTCATGAGTCAAGGAAGTTTTCCTGTTAATAAAAAGTGCCCTCAAAATCAAACTCGAAGCTTTTGATTTCTTCATTCTACATTGCAAACTAACAAAGGTGACAATAATAATTAACCCTGTGCTCCAAATGTTAATTACAAAGGCATAGGTCTGACAGTAAAATGTTCATTTGTGGTGAACTTTAATTAACCTCAAAGCCAAGTCTTACTCTACTTTAAGGCTTCTTGCTAGCCAAGAGAAAAATTTCTGATATTTGGAACTGAAAAGCAAATGTAATCTAAGGACAGATGAGTGGTAAGATAAAAGAGCCATCAGTTGGATACTAAAATATTTTGCTTGAATAGACAGTTCTCTCACTTTTACCTAGTCCCTTTGAGTTATTTTTCCCTGCTTTTGCTAATACTTTATCACACACAGGACAGCTCTTGAGAGTGCCACACATGATGAGACTATCATATATATATATATATTCAAATCTTATGTGTATGACTTCACTTAGAGGGGCAGCTCAGATTAATCAAATGCTGATTGAGTGTTCAGTCTGGCTGAATGCTCCAGACAGATCTACATCCATCACTTCCAGGGTGAGAATTCATCTTGCTCTCTCTCCCGAGCTGTTGCCTAATCAGCTGACTGCTCAATTCACTTGATTGCTCCCTCTGACCATACTATGCCTGACTGCTCCCTTTGCCTCCCAATCACACTAATTGACCTCTCAGTCAAAAATATTCCGGGTTTCAGTGCTCTGCTCACAGCTAATTGTGCCCTAATGGATAATTTTGGCTGAGCATTCAATGTGTATTTCCAGTACAGGTGCTGAAAACAGTATCTTAGGAGGCACTTGAATGAGAGCATTAGTGGGAATAACCTGCACGGAGGCACCACGTGTGCTCACACCATCCCACAGCAGCTGGGAGACAGTGGGGGATGCAATTCATTTAGGATCTATCCAAGAGTTGGGGCAGAGAGTGCAATTTGGTCCATATCAGCCGTCACAGCAGTTCCAATAAAACCTTATTAACACAGTTCTGTGCTGGCCCGTGCCAAACTAGCACCATCCATGGGAATTCTTGTCCTCCTGAGCCACCTCTCCCAGTTACCAGAATCAGAACACTCCCATGTCCCCTGTGCTCTTCACTTGCTGTCCAAAATGAGAGTTATTGGAGCCAATGAGATTTGGATTAGGCTATAATTTCAAAGAAGGGTATCGAGTAGTCACTGTGCTGTCATTAAACATTAAATGCACAATTTGCATAAAGAGTGGGGAACTTATCTTTGTCAAGAAAACTGTGTTGTCAGAAGACGGGAATTATGCTGGAAAAAGTACATTCCAGTCAACACTTTGTTCCCATGATGTGCTGCTGGAGCAAATGAAGCATCACACAACAACCCCAGATTGTTAAAGGTTTGCTTGCTACCAAGAAATTAGTTTCTTAAGTCTAACCATCTCTGACAAATCAAGGAAATTCAGCATGTAAAACCAGCAAGCAATTTGCTTGGTGAAAAAGTGTATTGTCCTCCACATTTAGGGATTTTTCTACACTTCTGTTATAGATCTATTTTTAGAGGCATGGAATTTCACAGATACAATCTTAGTCCAGATGACTCTTCCAGGTACATCAGACTGGCTGCTCTGAAAGCATGAGAACTCAAAACCTGAAAAGCAGCATTTCTGCAGAGCTTTGCCAAAAGATTGCCTTGTCCTGTCCTGCACTTGGTGTCAGCCCAGAGACTCCATCACCTACAGAGAGGGTTTTGTACTCCCTAACAAATAGGACCCAGCAATCCAAGTTCAGGTACAGAACTATCATTGGGTTCAAACTGACTTCTAGAAATGAATAATTTTTGTTTAAAATATTTCCTCCTTTCTTGGTGTTCATGGCCATTAAATTAATAGCAGTAACAATAATATTCTGATAATAGGTCTTCACAAAATTTGAAGGGACAGCAGAGGGCATATGTGGTCTTACTACCAGGAAACAACTATTCAATAGAGCAAGTTTTCAGAAGTATAAACTTCAGCATCTTCTGTGATAACAAGCATTGGAAGAAAAGAGCTATTTTCGTCTGCTTAATTACAACTTGGTAATAATAGCACCTGTAAAGGTACTGTTAGAATCTGCAGGGACAAATGAGCTGTCTGAATCCAACAGGAGATCAAACCCAATACATTCATTTGAATTCTCATCACTGTGATAATTTAAAACCCAGCCAACAACGCTCAGTGACACCTCAATCTCAGCTCACACGTGTCCCATGCTCAGGACCCAGCTGAAGGAGAAGGATGAGACCCCCAGCACCCACTGGGGATGAACCCTGTTTATGGCTGCTGGAGCAGAATTTTGGACAAGAATCACAGATATCTAAAGCTTGCCAGTGGTGCTGGAGTCTTCAAAGGGTCTGTGTCATCTGCCTTGTCCCATTTCCAGTCTGCCATCATTTAGACCTATGGAATGATTCCAACTCATGCTTTGCTAAGCTGAGCACAGAGGAGAGGGACCTGGCAGGCTTGAGTGGGAAAAAGTAGTAGGGACTGGAATAATACCATAACACACGAATTTTGGGGGTTCTTTTCCTACTAATCCCAACAGCATTTCTCATCAGGCAAGCGCTGTAGGAGCATCTGCAGGATCCAGCGTGGAGTGGCAGCAGTGGCAGCTTGGAGAGCACATTTGTCATGCAGGCTCTGTATTTCTCCAGCTCTCTGGCTAAATGTGGATGTGGACCTGGATGTGCAGCCCCTGTTGAGCACCACGTTGCCATGGCTACTCCTGTCTCACTACCTGAGCCCCCTGTGTGCAAAAGGCAGCCCTGGAGATGTGTGTGAGAACTGCAGTCAGCACAATTAATGCAAGGCAGACCCGTCCTGAGTCACGACCAGCTGCAAACCCACTCTGAAAAGGTGAGGAATTGGGACTTGCAGTTCTATAAGCACCTCTTGGGAGGAAAGAAAAGCTGCAAGATTTGATTCACTTTTCTCCAGTTCAATTTCAGAGTGTACAAAGAGCCAGCTCTGGGTATGGAATCACAGAAGGTTCTGTGTTGGAAGGGACCTTAAAGCTCATCCCATTCCACCCCCTGCCATGGGCAGGGACACCTCCCACCAGCCCAGGTCACTCAGAGCCCCATCCAACCTGGCCTGGGACAGGGATCCAGGGGCACCCACCCTCACAGGGAAGGATTTCTTCCTAATATCTAGTCTAAAACTAACCCCTTTCAATTTGAAATAATAATAATTAATAAATCAATACATTGAAGCCGTATCTGGGTAGAAGCAAACCCACCCCAAGAGATTTGGTCCCCTGATTTTCAGTATTCCAGAGCACAAAGGTAAAAAAACGTGTTCAAAAGTATTTATTAAAATTACTTGTGCGTTTTATAAAATATCTGTATCAATTAATTGCTAATAAGTGGTTCAAAGCTGACTCAGAACTGAATTAATAATTTAACACTCCTAACTTATTCAATTAATTTGGCCTCTTTGCCTTTTTCTGGAATGGCTTTTCAAGAATTATCCTCTTTTTTGTGTCCAGGCAAGAATGTTCAAGACTGTCTTTCAAATTGCTTAAAATCTTTCCATCTCTTGAAGTGTTATTATTCCACAAGATTGATCTTCTACAATTTATTGCAAGTATTTCATACTAAAAACTCAAGTACTGTTGAGAATTATGATGAGAGAAATCTTTGTGGGTTTTTTTTTCTGCTCCCTCATTGACAATCGTTCTTTTCATTCTAAGGAATATTTTAAAAAATAACCCTTTCAAAGTCTGCATTTTTCCAGGGACAGACAACAGGGAGGGAGCAGGTTATTATACTGACTGTTGGAATTTGGGAATGCATCAGCTTTTCCTCTCTGGCACAAAGAATTGACTGAGGCAGCAACACACTGGGAAAAACAGGCTACTGTGAGATCACTGCTCTTGCAGAAAAGATACACACAGCATTTTAGATACCACAGTGATTTGTTTTCCCCTCTCACTGCGGGAAAATAATGGCACAATCAAAAGGACACGGAAATCACTGAAAGCCTTTGAGTCTTTCAGTTGGATTCACAGGGCTATTTGTGCCTTCTGAGATGCCAATACATAGAAGGGCTGGGTAAACATTGACATTTTAAGGACAGAAGCTGTATAAATGTTGTGCACACCCAGCTTTATATTGAAGAATTAAAAGTGTTTTTCTTTCTGTAGCTGCTCCTCAGTAGAGCACAAGGAGAGAGAGAATGAGGTGGGAAATGAGGAGAGAGAAGGGGAAAAGCAACCAGAAGGGTGACCTTTATGTCATGCACCCAAAGGACACCCTGACAGGAGATCCACAGACAAGGAATGTGTGACCCGTGTGGCTTCAATCCAGGCTGAAGCCTCCCTTTAGACACCACACTTGCTTCCAAATGAGGAGAAAAATAAGAGTAAATAGCAGCCATCAGTCCTGGTTCTTGATGCCTGCCCTGGATTAATTTCTCCCCAGTGAAAGTGGTTGGTCAGCATAATACTGTCCCTGGTTTTCTCGAGGTTTAGGGTTTGTAAAATACCAGTAGCTTGGGAAGATGCTATGCTTTGATACTCTCTATTAATTATTTTCATGCAATTTTAATGAAGTGTTTGCTTATTAAATATTTCTAGAGATGAGCTTGAGGCATGGCATTCAGGGTGGTTTTCTACAGATTTTATCCAAGGTTATAATGTCACTACCTAAATGCAGGAGTGAGGATCAACTGGGGCAGTGACTGAAGCCCAACTACAGTGCCTTAAGAAAATAACTTCACCTTTAAGAACCTCTGTTTCCCCATGTGGAACTAAAAGTGATGACAGCAATACCTTCCTTTGTGATGCAATTTGGAACTCAGAAATTGGAAAGTGTTGTTCCTAAATCCACTGTGAGAGTGCTCCAGTTTGGTCCATCCTAAATAGTTTCATTTTGAAGGATTTGTTCACTGCCAGTAAATATTCAGCTGGTCAGGTAATTAGGATGCCAACCACCACAGTCACATTTAGGGACACAAAAATTATAAACTTCACAGCATATAAATAACTTATAGCACTTAAAACCCCCATATAATTCACAAGCAATAGCACAAATCATAAAGGATATTACCTGCCTTGCCTGAGTGTACTTCAGCTGCAATAAGAAGCAATAAAAAATCAAAGGAAAAGAATAATTGTTCAAAACTCTGGTGGGCTGGCACTCAGCACTCTGCTTACTAGAGCAGGAAAGAATTCCCTGCAGCTTTGCAGGGAGCTGGAGTTACTGGTTAGCTGCATTGCAGCTCTAGTCCTCGAGCACTGCACAGTCCCTGAAAGCCAGCAGAGAAAACCCAGGCCAGGGAAGAGAAATTAAGCACCTTTTCAGAGCTTCAACAACATCCTCATGTTCATCCTCCTCCCTGACACAAAAGATAACAAGAGGAGGATCCTGCTGAGGATCTGAGCAGGTCTTGCTCCCTGTTTGGAGTTCTCTTCCCCCTGAAGGACCAGCCAAGGCCAGAACCACTCAGAGAACCTCATTAGATTATGCTGTGGAATGATTGATGTTTATACACATATGGTGGGTGGGTATATTCGTATAAAAATCTGCTGGATTAATAAAACGTGCCTGTGATTGGGTATAAAATGCAGTGCTGATTGCAGCAACTCTGAAATGAAACTTTTCAGCACTCCAAAATTAACTGAAGCCCCACTGCAGCAAAGTGGCTAATTATTTCTATGTCATTAAGCAGGGGTTTTGTCAGCACGTAGAGACCTGAATTCCCCTGGAACCTCAGGCTGATTTTGGTGCAAGTTGGGCACCAAAAATTTCTCTGATGCAGCAGAGAACCTGAAGGTGTTTACAACCTAAAAAGACACAGCAAACTGAGAAAGGGAGGAGACAGCAAGCTTCATTATCTCCTAATTCATTAATAAAAGCTTTAAACAACCCCTGGAAGGCAAAGTGGAGCTTGGGTTTGTGAGTGTGTGGCTGGAACACTGTGCAGTCCCTGCGAGGCAGAGAAGGAATTACAATTTCTAGGTTAAGAAACACAAAGAGGCTCAGGGATGAGGCCAGACCATGCCTCCAGTTTGCTTTAACTCCAGAGGAAAGCTGAGAAAGTTGGTAAATCAGAGGTGAAAGGATTTAGGAGGTGGAGTGCAGAGAGCCCTGGACCACTGGGGCAATGCCATATCTGATGGACAGGAGCCAGTCTTGGCAGAAGGACTTAAATGAGAGAAACTCTGGAAATGCTGCTGTGGTAGAGAGGGATTGAACCTGTGATGAGAGGGGGGAATAACGTTGTCTCTTTATTCCATGGTGTATAAAGGGTTAAAAATCAAAAAGAAGGGAAATGAACTTTTTGAAAACTCTGGTGGGTTTGGATTCTGTTCAAGGCTGGGATCAGCCCATCCCAGCTTGAGAAAACAGGACAATAGTGTCCACTTGGCTCAGCTGCAGACTCTATGGATTTTTTATTACCCGTGGCTGGAGTTCAAGGCGAGTGAATTGTAAATAAGGAGAAATGAAACACAATAAAACAGTCTCCAGAGACCTACCTAGAAAACATCTGGAGCTTTGGCACTAACATATAGAAATCTATACCAGTGGGAACACAACGTATATACTGTGAAGTGCAGGAAGAAATAGCACAGACAGATGAGAAGTTAAGGCCTCGTATATATCACAATAAGATATTTCAGCTCCTTTGGGTTGTGTGAGTTTCCAGTACTCTGAAGTCCTGCCAAAGCTTTCATTGTTACCTTATTAGATGTTCTTGGTTTACTACCTTTTGCTTTGTAAGGCACTGATTTAGTGTCACTCCATTTAACTTCTAAAAACATAACCAGATGTGCTGCTCATTTAGCACACCAGAGAACCGCAGAGGAAACATGTGTTTTTATGCATTCCAGCAGACACTAAGATTTCTTTCTCTTGTTAAAACAGTCCCCCTTCTGAAATAAGTTCCCCTTCTCTCCTGGACATCAGACACCAGCTATTTTGATCTCTGTAAGCTTCTCTTAGTGCTTGCCTTTAGCCAAGAGAGCCTTAATTTGGGGTTCATCTCCTGGATTCCCACAGAGCTTTTCATTTCTTTGACAGTGGTGACATCACTGTTTGCATTCTGGACTGAGCTGGACCACTCTCTGTAATGGGAGACAGCAGCAGGGGAAGCCCTTGGAGGAAGGGACCCTCCCAGAGCTGGAGGTAACCAAGTGTGATGGAATGCTCCAAAATGTTTAGGTAAAAGAGTTTAAACGCTGTCAGCACAATGACCTCGGGAGCAAAGGTTAAGGAACCTCCCAAAATTCAGTCTGGGTGATGCTCGGCTCAGCAGGGACACGCATCTCCTCCCAGTCAATGTTTAACTGGCTCCTTTCTCTTTTCCAGGGATGCAATCTCATCCCGTTTAAATTTAAGCAGGGAAAATGAGCCACTTGGCACCCAACACAGGGAAAGTGTAAATAAAATTATCTCCACACTGAAGCAACTTCGAAATCTGTTGTTTCCCAATGTCTTTTTTCAAAGGCTTACACCCATCTGTGATTAGCAACTCTTCTGGAGAAGTTTGTAGAGTTACTCTTTAAGTTAAGAGTTGCTTTTGTTTGTGATGATGCTCCTTCCTTGGCCAGCTGGGGGATTATTCAGATGGTTTGCAGCCCCGAGGTTTTGTTGCTTTCCAAAATAACAATTCTGTGTTTGGCTAAACCTGCAAGTTTGCTTTTGAAATAATTTGGCCGTGGGCAACTAAGCCTAAAAGCTGCCTATTGTGTCAGCACCGCAGGCACAGATGAGTCTTTCTGGGGGTGTTTATTGTCACCAGAACCAAGCTGGGCACACAAAACCCCTGAGGTGATGGGCAGTCTGTCACCCTGCCTGATGTGAGCACTCCAGGCAATGTTTTGCCTCTCTCTTATTCTAGAACAGTCTATTTCTACTGCAGCCAAACACAATATTTCAGCTCTCCAGAAGATCCTTCCCAGGCTGAGGAGAAGCCCAGCATCCTTTGTGCCCAGTGCCCAAGCTCTGGCTGCTTACCCAGCACAGGGGCAATCATTTCTGGGAATTGTGCCATGGCTGAGAACATAATTGTTCCTCCAAAATCTGGCTTTATTGACTACAAACCCAAAATTCTGCCTGAATCAATAGCCTGGATCTTCCCAGGCACAGCTGGGAGGAAAGAAGCCAGGACTTGGCAATCCATGCCAATCCTCTATAGGCTAAACCCTCCCCTCACCAAGGTAAACTCAGACTGATCTCAGATGTTGCTGAGTAAACCCAGAGGAACTTCTCTGTGACAGGCTCCACTCTAGCACATAAAGGATGTTGGACACAAATGGATAGCAAGAGCAGGTCCCAGTGGCTTTTTCAGCCAAATGCAGAAGTTTGAACCTCCTGTTCAAGCAGTTAAAACAACCTTGGACTCTTTGATTCTGTAATTATTGGAAAGAGCCATCACTTTCTTCCCATTTCCCAACCACCAATTAAGCAAAGACTCTCATATGCATCCTAATAAAACCCCCTTTCTCTTACTGATCGTGCAAAAATGAGGATATAGACAATGTAATCATGTTACAAATGGTATTCAATTAATAGTTAGCTAAAAATTATTCAAATGGTGATTCACAGACTGCATAACAAATGGGACAGGGACCAATTAAGCAAATGGACAGGCTAATGGCTGCAATGTAACAAAGTGAGCCCAATGACAATTGGAGAAATTAATGGAGAGCTTTGAGGTGGGCTGACACATGAGGAGTAGGGGCAGTGGGGAGGGCTGGATAATTGACATTCTGCAGTCAAAATACAGCTCTGTCATGAGACTAAAGGACTGAAAACAAGCAGAGCCTGTGGAAATCAGACTTCAACATACTTTTTAAAGAGCTCCATAGTGGGAATTCAATCTCACCACTCTGACCATTGTAGCAAGTAGATACTCTCTATAAACACATGCAGGATGTCTCTGCCATGAAAAAATACACATACACAATCTAAATAGGAATAAAAGCTGGCTAGAGGAACTGACTAAAACTATTTAGACCCTGAGAAAGTGATCATTTTGCTTTAAAATGGGCAACCCATGCACCACTGGAACAATTGTAGTCTCAGCAGCTGTGTAATACTTGCTCAGTGCAAAAAGACATAAATGACACTGTGTCCATGAGTTAATTGCCTAATTATTGCCAGTAATTTAATGGCCAGTACACTCTGACACGCCAGCCTAAGTCAGTCTTGTGAAGGTACACACAGAATGTCCACACCAGGCTACAATTCCTTGTGTATTCCCCACTAAGAACGTCATTTTGGTGTTTGATCCCAGCCAGATTTTCTTTGTCACCTCTTAAGGAAACAACCTGGTGTTTCATCCCCAGGCCAAAGTTACAAGCATCTGGAAGTGTTTGAGTGACAATATTCATTCTGCCTGAAAAACACCTTTGCTAAGTGAAGCCTTGATCTGCAACACAAGGTTAGAAATAGAATTTAGAAATCCCTCTTTCTCTGTCCTTTGGGATTTCAAGTTGCTCATCCCCATTGGAACTGCAGCCACTTGAACACAATCATTCACCCAACTCAAAACCATCGTATTATATGAAACAATAGCTCCAAACATATCTTTTTTGCTGCAATAAGGTGCCCTGAGCTGCTGGGGCACTATTACAAAGGACTATAATACTCCTCTTGTTCAGAGAGAGGCAGGGGAGGGAAAAAACCTCAGAAAACCCTGCAAAACCAGCAAAACAAGAAAGTCAGTTCCCTCTCCTCTCGTGGTTTCTTCAGCCTGCCTATTAGCTCTGACTCACAGAGATCCCATTCCTTATGCTGGAGCAAAACAGCCTTTGCACTGAGTGGTCCTTGCAGTAACACAGAGCAGAGCAGCCTTTTGGGGCTTGGAAAACCCCAAAAGAAGATGCTTACAGATTCATAAACCCTCATCAGGAATTATCCCTGGAATTGCAGCGTGTTTTTCCAGGGTCATCATGTTACATGAAACGTTCAGCCTGGCCTGAGGCAGGATAATCTGTAAGAAACCCAGATATTCCTCAAAGCAAAGCAATAAAAGGAGGCTTTTTGCTTGTTGTCGTGGTTCTTGGTGTCGTTGGGTTTTAGCACACACTCACTCAATACCTGATCTTACTCCTAAGGATATTTTAAAAGGACTCTGAACGCTTTCCAAGGTCTATTCCTCGCTTTTATTTTTAAGTGATTTGTTACATTTGAGACTCAATCCTACTGAAAAAAAAGCATTATTTTTGAACTCTCAGAATAAAGCCCCACTGACACACCAGGGGATTTGTTTTGGCTATTTAAGGGCTACATCTGGGAGTCCACAAAAGTATTTCAGTGCTGAGCCACACCACTTTCCCTGTCTGCCTTGGGTTTTCCAGAAACCTGAACTTTTCAGAGAGAACCTCTTAGGCAGCAATTTTCCCAGGCACAGAGAGCAGAGCAGACCTTTGTGGGTGCTCTTCTGCTACAGAATTTTCTATTTCAGCCCTGCCATGCCAAAATCATAAACTTGGCTTTCATTTCCTGCCATTTGCTTGATAATATATGTAATTGAAGGTTACTTCATCAGAATTGCTTTTAAAGTTAAACAGATTTTCCAGGGGGCTTAAAGTTATGATCTAAGAGCTGGAAATTCCAGCTGAGACAGACATGGATAATCCTGGGTTTGTTACCAGGGTAGAATTTTGTCCTCTTCTAAGGAAGGCTCTGGGCACTCAGATGTGAACCAGGGTCTGGCATGAAGGATGAGAAAATATTAAATTCAGCCTATGATCTTGGCAGATCAGGGGAATTTACAAGGCTCAAACCCCACAGTTTATAAACCAGCCTGTTCTTTTAATCCTAAAATCTGTGTAGCCACTTCAAAAAGAGATCTTCTCACAGTAGCTCAGCATCTCTGAACTTTGTGCAACACCTCAAATAAGTGATACAAAATGCCCCAAACAACAGAAAATGGCTTAGCTGTGCAGGTTCTATTCAATAATTTTAATTGATTATGCAAAACAATCCTGCAGAGCATCCTTCTCACAACTCAAACCAAAGGAACCCAAATGCATTGCTGGGTTTTAGTTTGCAATGAAATCAAGAACGACACCTACCCACATAACAGACTAATAAATATTGTTACTGCCCAGTTAAAACTGCAGCACACACACACACACACACACACACAAATACCAATCCTCAAGGAACAGCTCAGAGATTTTAGTTTCTGTTCCCATTTCTAGCCAAGGATCGGGTAAAAACCTGTTTCCAGCCTGAACCATCACGTGCCATATTTATGTCCCTGTGGGTCTGGTTTAAGTCTCTAAAGAACCCACCTTGGGCCACGTTTATGCCCCTGTGGGTCTGGTTTGAGTCTCTAAAGAACCCACCTTGCTGGGCTGACAGACCTACCCCCACACACAGAGGTGAGAGCAAGGCATGAGACATCAGGTACAGCAAGAGCAGAACTCAGCCCGTGCCAAATGCAACAGGACTCAGGAACCTTCCCCTAAAATGTTCTTTCCCCAAAGGAATGAAATGTTCTGCTACCCCTCCATGACATGAAGCACAAGCAAGCTGAAACTGGCCCTTGATACCAGCCATGGTCTTCCATAGTAAGGTTTTAGAATGATGTTCTCAGAGGGTCTGGTTGTCACCCTCAGGGAACTTAATCAAATGAAACTCTGGCAGTGGGAAATGTATCTCAAGGAGATATTATTGGAAAATGAGTGGGAATACCTGGGAGCTATAGTCAAACTGTAGTTACCCAAGATCCAAACCAGACCCCAAATCTTTATTATATATGACTGTTTTACTTCACTTTTTCTCCACAACCTGCTATATAAAAATATGCTTATGATGTGCAAGGCACTGTGTGCTCCAAAACTCCTCCTTCCCTTTCCCAAACTAGACATTTTTTTGTCTCTCTATTTACATTTTATTTCTGAGTAAGCAGATGTGCTCAGACAGCATCCATCTGAGCAGAAAATTACCTCAACCTTTCCAAAAAAGGTTTCTAAATTTTGCTGTATAAAACTCACTCAATCTATTTAAAGCCTTTACTTTAGGACTGGTATTCCTCCTCTGCAGATCTGGATTTTTTTGCATCACAATTTTACTGTGGAGCAGAGTGTTTTACCAGCAATACCTGACTGGTGTGAAAACAAATAGATGAACTGGAGTATCTTCAGGAAGAGAAAGTAGCTTTTCTTTTCTCATTTCTATACTTCATTTAAGGCATTTTTTCCTCTCCTCCTTTTCCTGTGCTCAGCAAACACTGCAAGGATTATCTGTTAAACATCTTGTGTGTGCTCTGATCTTGACTCAGCAGCAGTGGATCTATCACAGCCCCCAAATTTCCATTGAGCTTAATTTCCTGGAATAATACATTTGGAAGAGGAAATCACTGCCAAAAACTCGGAAACACCCAACGTACCATAAGTGAAAATTATTACTTATAGTTGTGTTTTGTTTTTTTTAAAAAAAGTGCTTTGTCCAGTGTTTTTACTGTTCAGAGAGCAATTGTGGGAACATCTGGGGGGCTGCAGGGCCACAGTGCCCCACTGCCAACAGCATCACACCCACCAGAAGCAGGAGAGAAGAGGAGCCCATCCCCTGTGCCCCTCCTTTAGGCACCTGGGGTGCTCCTTGCCCTGGGGTCTGATGGTGCCAACACCTGCTTGGCATCTCCCACCCCATGGGCACACCCTGCCTTCATCTCCCTGGAGGTGAAGGTGGCACTGCCTGGGCCAGGGAGTGGACAGGGCAAGGGTACATTGCCCACCGTTTTTTGAGTTAAAAATAAAGAATAACAATAAAATAGCACCACGTGGCACGTGATGAAGAAGAAGTTGCTGGGCTAGACCATCTCCCCCAAGCTGGGGTTCCAAAATCAGGTGTTCCAGCAGCCCTGCCCCATGAATTAGCATTTAGGGGACCTGCTGCCAGCAGCTCCAGGCTGTTTTGCACAGGAATACATACGTGTGCAGTCCAGTGCTCTAAGTATTTAATTCCTCTCAATGGTTTTATGGCCTGGGGCAGGCTTGTGGCTAGCTGGAGCCATGTGGGAGACCCTGGGAAATGATGGGGTACTGCATTTAAATGGAAGCAGTCCTTCCCACGAGTTTAAAGTGCATCTAACAAAGCTTTGCAGGCGTTTCAAACTACATCTCCCAAAGTGCAAACACGCCCACGCTCACTGGATGCTCATGACGAGTGTTTATCAGAATAAACCTGAAGCAAACAATACTTTATTAGATTAGTAGCCCCACAGTAACAGCAAAAAGCATCCAATGCTCTCAATCATTTCCTATAGCCATTAACACATACATTACACACATGCACATATATATATGGATAAACACCCATGCATACAAATTTCACTTTACTGTTGCCCTGTGAGCATATACAGTTACACACAAGTAAATCCTTACTTAAACCTAAGAATTCATTTCACTGACAGCTTCTCAGGAAGTTTAGGAGGTTTTTTCCCCCCAGTTCTTCTCTACAGGGACACTTTGCAAGGCATAAAAAACCCAAAGAAACAAGAGAGAGGGTCTTGGCCAGGCAGGCAACTCCTTTAGCCAGACTGCAGTCATTCTGTTGAAGCTTTTCCCTTCCTCCAGCAGGATTCTCCTTCTCCTTCTCTAGGATCATTGCAACAGGAACTATTCCAAGTACACCCACTCCAATGGCTTGTGAAGTTCTCATGGATCTCTGGGAAGGTGGCAATGCTGAAGGCAAAGAGGTCTGGGGTTTTGCCTCATTGAAACGGGCTAGAATTGCTCAGAAAATCACTTTATCTTAACTGGAAAAACAAATGGAAGCAGGAATAGGAAGAGGAAAATGGAAGAGAGGACATTTTTTTGGTATCTAATCTTTGGGTGAGGCAAGCAGAGTGACCACAGGACTGCACCTCCTCTTGGCAAGCTCTGCAGGAGCATAAAGCACACTTCATTTTACAAACACAACTTCTTTGGGGAGGGGAAAGTGTTGGGTTTTTTCCCTCAGATTCTCTACAAGCACATGAATTGACTTTTCAATCACTTTTTTTTGTGTTCCCCTCACTGAAGGAACAGGCTTGTGGAAAAGGCTGCTGACAACTGTTCTATTGTTGAGCCAAACCTATTTATGCCAAGATACATTTGTTCCTTTCTTCTCCCCCTGCTTCTTCTCCCAGGATTTCCCTCTCTCAGACTTTTAACAAGGCAGTGAGGCAGAAAAGCAAGGATGCAGAGTCTCAGTATGACCCCATGCACATCACCCCCAGTTGCTGGACCCTGTAGCACAGCAGTTAATTTTGTGGGTCATATTTTATGTCACTTACAAGCCTGAAACACAGTAATGCACATTGCCATTCACAAGAAAACCCCTTCTGAATAACAAGGCCACAAATGGGTGCTAATAAAAGTATATGCCATGTGGCAGGGACCATGCTAATTAGCAGGCTCGAAATCTCTGTCCAATGCTATAAAATGTTACAGTGTTCATATAAATGTTTAATAATGAAAATGATAACAAACTGAATGGGGATGACTTGTGGAAAACAGTCATTGGAGCTGTTTGCTGAGGGATGAAACAGCCCATGGGTTCTGCAAAGGAGGCTTTAAAGCAATGTTTTACCTGGTTGACACATTCAATTTCAGATTTCAGATACCTCAGTGGGATTGGTCCCCAACTCCAAAGGCACTTTTCAGGAATGTAAGATGATTTCATCTTTTCCAAGGGGCACATCTGGATGATCTCAGGAGCAGAGCTTCACTAACTGCAGCTCTGCTGAGCACCAGCTACAAGTAATCTTGCCCCAGGCAGGGCTTTTCCATTATTGAGCAATTTTTAGACTATAATATTTAACATTTAAGACGTTTCAAACTTCTTTAGAGAAACTCCAAAGTCAAAGAAGAGTTTTGCACAGAACCAAAAGCAATTCCATAGTTCTGATGTCTAATTACATCATTATTACTATCACACAATAAATTCATAGCTCCCTGGGCTCAGGGCAAGTACAAGTTCTAAAAATAAAAGAAAGACAGCGGGCTTTTTATTCCTGGATCCATTTCCACTTGTAAAGACCAAAATAACACTCCAAACATGAGCATGGCAGAAAACAAAGCATGTTCTGGCATTGCTCTGATGCCAAAAACACCCTGGACACCAGCAGGCTGTGCCAGTGTTCCCTCACCTCTAGAGATGAAGTGCTGCTCCAGCTCAGGGCTCACCTGGCAATGAGTTTTATCCCCTGACCTCTTTTTGGAGCCAAATCCCCTCCTCACAGGCCACTTTAGAGAAGCTTCCCATGAGTCAGGGGTATTCTT
Source organism: Campylorhamphus procurvoides (assembly GCA_013396655.1). NCBI lineage: Eukaryota > Metazoa > Chordata > Aves > Passeriformes > Dendrocolaptidae > Campylorhamphus > Campylorhamphus procurvoides. Next base: position 183,833 of record WBMV01008079.1, read on the forward strand.
GCTAACATTTCGGGGCAGCCCCTTGCTCCCCATGCTGGGTACAGGAGAGGGGTGCTAAACACTGGAGCGTGGCTTCCAAAATTTCACGTGTGCTCTGAGAGTTTGCCTTTTTTGAAGGCTGACAACATCCTCAGATACAAAATGCAGCTGGACCTGTCGTCAGGAAAGCTGAGAGCACAGAGCCTGCCCCATCACCTCCCAGCCCAGCCTTGGAAAGCAATTAGGAAATAATGAGTAAGAGCAGCAAAGACCCCAGTGCATCCCAAACCCTGCTTGTCCCGAAGATCTGGGATAAGGAAGGGTGTGTGCTCCACCCTTTCCCTGTGGCTCAGAAACTTTAATTTCTTGAGAGATGGGAGAAAATTAGCATGGAGAATCACAGATCCCTCTTAATCCCTTTCCCCTGGGCTTTTTCAAAGCCTAATCCTGTCCAGGTTTTACTGAGCTCGTGGACCACAACCCATGAGGGAGGTGGTGTGATCTGTTCCCATCCTCTTGGGCCATAAACTGAAATAAACAGATAAATAAAAGCATTTAAAGGACAGGCTCCAGAAACTCCCCCAGGGCTGGAAGCCAACATTCAGCTCTCCTGGAGTGCACATCTCTGGGGCTGTTTGGACCAGGTGAGTCTCAGGACTAATGTGGATTATGTCTGTTTTCCTGCAAAGTGAGGCTGCACGGGGAAAATGGAAATCTGAGTCTTCACCATCTCGCTGAAGTCAGCTGAGTGAGCTCTGGCTCAGAACTGACAGGAAAGGGGGTATTAGCTGGGGGAAAATAAATGGAAGGAATGTCCTTCAGCTTGGAGCCCTCCCCCAGAACTGGGGCTTGCTTCCTTTTGGTCCTGAGGTAAGATTTAAGCCTTTTTTAGGCTCAGCATCTCGGAGCTGCTGCAAAGCCAAACAGCCCTGCCTGTTGGTGATTTTCCTTGCAATGCACCTAACCCTGTTCATGGCTCTGGCTCAACAGCTCCTTCCAGCTCATTTGCATCTGTTGTTCAAGCACTGTGGCTAATTTGGGGAATGGTTTATTTTTGTCTCTTCAACATAAAGTCATCAAATAAATATAAACAAATATTACTGAACAGCTAGAACAGTTTTCCTTTATCAAGTCATTGCTTCCCTGGCCCATTATAATGTAAATTCTAATAATTCCATATAAATTTTTCCCCCCTCTAACTTGCTTGGTTTAAGATACTAACATCAGGATTTTAATTATTCTCTGCCTACCTCAAGCACAAAATTGCTGCATACAGATTTCTCAGCAGTTCCAGAGTCTGTCTCTTGCTGACTCCTGGTCCACCACCTAAATAGTTCTCATTTTCCTTTATTTTTATCCATGACAACTGTTTATTATTTCTACTGCCTCTGATCCCACTGTGCAGAGTCCAGAAAGGACTCCCTGATTCTGCCAGTAAAAGGTGCTCTTGCAGTGATCCTACACCATAGGGGAAGAAATACCTTGTGATGACAACAGGCCTGAAGCTTTCATTGTGGAGAAGCACTAAATAAGAGGTTTTCTCACACCAAGCTGTTTGCAGAAGGGAGCACAAACCACAGAGCTGGAAGCCAAAAGGTGAAACCCAGATGTCTCCTGAGTCTGAGAGTGCCTGAGCCTTGGTGTTTGCTCACTTTATCTATTCCAGTGTCACAAAAGCAACTTCCTTCTGCATCTCCCTATTCTTCTGCTGTGACCTGCAAACAAAATGGGCTGGAAAAATGATCCTGAAGGCTCAGGACAAAACCCAGGAAGATGCCTGGACAATCCAGGCCAGTCACAAGAGGAGATTCCTACCTTGTTTATAGAGCAGGTGTGTTGTGACTACAAATGGCCATACCCTTCTATAAAGAGGCTGTAATTAGCTCAAAAGCTGAGAAATACCAGAGAAAATAAAGCCCTTTGCTGCTGAGAAAGGCAGGAGTCCTAACTCAGCCCCTGTGCAGGTAGCTGGGTCCCTTGCCAGAGTTCAGCCCAGGAAATCCACTTACTGCCAGTCTCAGTTGTGCTGCTGCCCCTCCAGAGCAGAGGACAGAGGACAGAGACCTGAAGGAGAGCCCCAAAGAAGTGATTTGGTCTTTTTTCTTCCCTTCTTGAGGGTGGGGGATGTTCAGGGAAAACTCAGATCTGCACCTGGGCTCTAGATCAGCCTTAGTGAGAGGCTGGCTAATTTTGTTAAATCTTATTTTAAGTGTGCAGAGGGCAGGTGGAATGTCACAAGGTTAGTTTGCCTAAGTATTTTTTCCCCCAAGCATATGAAGGTTCAGCAATATCCAAACTGCATCCATATCTTAAACCTTGCTGCACATTGTAACTGGATTTAATGTTATCTCCCAGTCCAAACTCCGTGTCCAAGACCTTTGCTTTTTTTTTCTGAAGGCTACAGCTATCCACTCAACCTTAAATAAGGAAATAATTCTAAACTTTTCAGGTCTGACAATTAGTTCATTTCAATCTAATTTTTACTATGGAAAACCTGGAGCAACTTCGCTTAAATCCAAGGAGGAGTATCAGGACAAGCAGAAAAAGGAGTTATCAAGTGGAAGATAAATTCAAATTCCCTTAATTAAATGCCATCTTTTAATATAAAGTCTAGCTATTAAAATTCTGTTAATTTCTACATTACTTAGACCTGGGGATAGGAAGAAACCTTCAGGTGTCTTAAAGTGATTCCTCCTTCCTTTGGGCCATGCAAAAATTCATTGGTGAAGTCACCAGGGACCTGATGGATGGTGGACCATGGACTTCCTTCAAGAGGCAGCACATCCCTCTTGCTACATTCAGCAAAGATTGGGTTGTTGGATCATTTGCAATCATAAATTGGATAATTTAGTTGGCATCTTCCATAACACCTTTTTTTTTGTGTTTTTTTTTCTGTGAGACATCACAAATAAGAAGGGGTGCAGTGAATTCAGGCCAATGGATTAAGAAGGGAAGCCTTTCAGGGTGAGATTTTGGGCTGGGGGGCAACAGGGCACAAAAACTAAGCTACACCTCAAGCACTGTGGGTTTACAAGACACCAGTGCTGGGGAACAGACATGCATTATTTTTAGCTTTAATATACAACTCTCAAAGCAAGTATGCTCAAGAGAGGAGATGAGGCTAGAAGAGAGTGAGGGCTCCTATTTGTGGGGAAGAAAAAGTAAAAAGCAAAAACAGGAAAGACAAGGTTCAAGCTAAATTTTTAACAAGGAGCATTTAGAAGCATCTTCTGCAAAGCTGGTAAATCTTTAATGCAAAAATTGCTTCGAAAAGGCAATTATCCCAAGAAGAAATTACTCTACTCTGCAGCGGGACAAAATTTAATAATTCAAGTGCACACTGAGAGATTTCACTGCTATTTTAAGTACTTTCCCAGTTCAGCCCCAACTCTGAAGATTCAACTGTTGCCTCCCTTACATAAGAGCAGCAAACAGTTGAACCTAAACCCTCCTGCAAACCAGGCTGTTCTAGAAATGTGGCTGCCTTTAGCAATTACAGACAAAACCAAATTCTCTGGGAAGACCAAGGGTGTTCTAAGGAAAATAATGCCAGCTCTCTACTTTAAAAAACAACATGCCCCAGGAGATCTACAAGATGAAGGCATCAGTGTGATGTAAAGCCCAGTTGCCCCACGTTTCCTTATTTCAGGGTTTGATTTCTAATCTTTCCAGAGGTAAAGGTTCCTCTTCTCCTTTCTCAGATGCCTCAGGTAGGATGCCATGGTAACAGGCTAGAAAAGGAGCTGACATTCATGCCTGGCAGAGGGATCCAGGACAAACCTCCCTCACCCACCCAGGAGCAGCTGACACAGACAGGAGGTGCAAAACAAACACCTCCCAAACAATCCGTGTCAAATATCCCAGAGCTTTTCCTAATGCACCAACATTTCTGTTTGTCCCCTCTGTATATCACAGGTGAAAGAGTCTGGATCGATGTAATACAGGTGAAGGAAGAGCAAATCTATATATCAGAGGTGAAGGAGTCCAAATCTATATATCACAGGTGAAGGGAAGAGTGAATCTATATAACAGAGGTGAAGGAAGAGTGAATCTATATAATAGAAATGAAGGAGGGGTGAATCTACAGATCACAGGTGAAGGAGCCCAAATCTATCCATCTGCCCACGTAGACATGGCCAGGAAGACTCCACAGCTGGGCACATGAGCTAAAAAAAGACTAATAAACAAAGACACAGAATAACTAAACTCACTTCTCCTTCTCTGACTTGTGCAGGATACATTATTCTTTCAAAATTCCAGTAGAAATCACTTCAATTATGTGCTCCAAGTGTTTTTTAGGTGAAGGAAAAAAATGGAGGCAATGTGATCTTGTAACTAGCTACACATTTGACCAAACAAAAATATTGCTCACATCTCCAGGCTTCTTTCCTGTCCCTTCTCAACCTCTTCCCCCCTTGGATACCTTCCCAGTGTCTCTTTACTAATGTACCCTAAATAAATACCCATTCAGAACTACACTGAAAAAGCAGGGAGGTTTCTCCCTTATTCAGGAAAGAGGATGCAAAGGGTTTGTTGCTGTGCTTTGAGAGGGGATTTTTGTGGATATTTTATGTTTTACAGGTTTGTTTGGTTTTATCATTGCTGTTCAGGAAGGTGTTCCTGAGTATGACCATGGCTGTCCATGCTCAAGAGAGATTAAACCAGTACTAATGAACACTAGAACTTTTCCTGAGAACTTTGTAAGATCCTTTGGAGCTCCCAGGATCCACCAGAGTTCTGCTGTCCTCTCTAAACCACCTTAGGAAACTTTAAAATCTTATATAAAATACAACTTTTTGAAACCAAGGTAACTTTTCCTGTTCTGTAATCTTCTCAGCACAGTTCTGGTTGAGTGGAAAAGGCTGAGGAGGAGGAAAATACATTTATTTTTAGCTGCTTGTAACTGAGATGGCACTGCAGGAGAAGGCAGAAAAACACAGCAAGCAGAGGAGCACATCAGAGAGTCTCGTGTCTTCAGTTTGGTGATTCAATGCAGGCAAGCAGAGGTTTTGCCCACAAAAAGAGGTGTGGAAGAAGAGGAGGATCAAGATAAAAAAGCAAGGCTGGCTGGCACCGTGGGCAGCTGGTTTGTGCTCAGTGAGGAAGAGGAGGATCTGAGATGATGCAGTGGCTGTCAGTGCAGGAGTGGAAGGGGAGGATGCTGCTCAGACACTGCAGTGGCCACTGCCAAGGCAGCTTGTTTCCCTGGCATCTCATTCTCAAACAGAAAACACGTGCTTTTCTTCCATTGAAATACTTGAAACAAATGCAGATTAGGTAGAGAACTAAAAGCAAACACTGGATAAAAAGCTTTAAGTAAAAAAAAGGCAAAAACACTGAAGAGCATAAGTGTTGGGGAGTATTAATAGAAGACAGAAGCTGCTTGCACAGCAATCACGTAGTTTCACACCACTTTCTCACACACCACTGTTTTGGTTAAATTGCATTTGGCTTTCCTTTGTTCTGTGCTTTGCATTTATTCCACTCTTGCAAAATATTTTCATCTCATTTATTGAAGAAAGCCACAACCCCAAACAAGGGGGAAAACTGAGCAGATCAGTTAGTGCAATGAAAGGTGTGTGCTTGAGGCCAGAAGGTGCCTGGAGGCAGAAGCAGAGGGGAGTTTTTAGGCAGCAGGAGGTCACACTGTGCCTTCCTTGCCTCTTACTCTCCAGGGGAAAGGGCTGGGAGCAGGAATTTGGTTGCACTCTGTGTTTTTGCCACTGGGGAGTTGCTGTCCCCACTGCAAGGAGGGAGATGGGGCAGGGAAGGGAGAGCTTGGTCTGTTTTCCTGGGGCTCCCATGATGAGCTAAGGAGTGGGTTTACATTGAATTTGCTGCACAAAGGGAGGGCAGAAGTGGGTTTGGGTAACAGGCATAAGCCCAGCTGCTTTCAAATCAACAGTTCAACCTCCTGTTGGTTACAGCAAGGTCAGGATTTCACTTTTTTTTTAAATCAAGTGGTTTTTTATACATAGTGGTGTGCTTCCTTCCCCTGAAGGGGGGTCATCACAAGTGCTAACCTTCATTTTAGGTCGATATAGAACAGATCAACCCTCAGAGCACCTCTGGAGTGGGAAATCCCACTGCTCACACCCCAAGCACATCTGTGTGACAGCACTGGCACTGCAGGAAGGCTTTATTGTGCCTGCCATCCCACAGCTCCTGCTGATCCCTGCAGAAGGGGGAATATTCCCATCCTCCCAGTGGCAAGCCCACAGAGCCCTCCAATTAAATACATGTTAAATTACTCCCATAGCAGAGCCTGGGTTTTTTTCCCCCCAGCTCTCTGGGTCTTGTTTAGCAGCCGTCAGATAATTGAGCACAAAGGCTAAGATAACATAATTTGAAGAACAGCTAATGCAATTATTCCTGACTGTGTTATCTGCATTCCCTCTCTATGTGTTATCTGCCTTCCTTCTCTCACATGGCAGCTGAGGATACACCAGAATTGTACCCCCTTCGTTTCCACCTCTTCTTCTCTTGCTTAAGGACCTCTTAACCCCTCTCCTTTCCCCTGTGTTGGAGCTGAACTCCAGCTGTGTCCCTGCACAGGAGATCATTTATCCCTCTCCCATCTCCATTCAGGGCTGAGACAGTTTTGTGCAGGACATCCCTGGGAGAAAGAGGGAGGAGAAACATTAGGGAAGGGGAGATGCCACGCTCACCTCGTGATCTGTGGATGCACAGCTGGCTCAAGGATTTCTGGGAGGATGGGAAGCAACACAATTTGCTGCCCTAAGGATGGGGATGTTCACAGAAGCTCCTGGTCTCACACCTTTGTTCCTAAGCCTTTCCCTCCGAGATGGGAGCAGCAGCTTCACAAATATTCTGAGTAAAATCACACCCTTTGCTTTCCCCATCGTGGAAAGAAGCTGTGATTTACAGCTGCACTCTTGAATCTTCCCTGGAATTTAATTTGGGCTCAGAGTGATAAAATCCTTGCCCACAGAGACGTCTCAAAAATAGACAATAACAGAGGTGACAAAACATAACTCAGGTGGCTTATTTATAGCAGATTCAAAAGATGTTTCACCTGCAGCTTTATGGGCTGTCTGGCAAAAGGAGGATTTGACCAGCTAGAACAAGAATTATCGTGAAGCTCAGCATGAAACCACCTCCCTGGTTCCAGATGATCTGCTTCAGGTAGTCAAACCAATTATTGATAGGAGTGAAGTTTGAACGGGCAATGTGGGAACCACCAGCACAAGAAACTCATTTCCAACCTGTCTGGAGGCAGAGCCAGGAGAGAGTGATTTCCAGCCCTGGCTCAGTGGGAAGGTTGTGTCCCCTCCTCAGAAATGCTGCCCTAAAAAAGGCAGGGCTGAGGAAGGCTGTGCTCAACACTTCCAAAAAGCTGGAGATGTTGCAGGTCCAATCACAGCAAAGGGAAGTGTAATTTTAACAGAGCTTACAACTTATTTCTGGTGGGGTTTTTTTCTTTTTTTCTTTTCCTTCCAGAACTTACTACTCTCTGGAAGGCAAAAGAAGTGGGAAGTGTCATACGAGTGCTGGGAAAATGACACAAGGAAGACAGAAGTGACACAAATTTGTGCTATCATCTTTGGAAACACAGAACAGACTGGTTGGGAAAGTGGCTGAATTTAGAAGGGAGGATGCCTTTTAAACTGATGGCTCCAAAACAATGTAGGAGGTGTATCTTGAACTCCACATGAAGCAGTGGGATTTAATTCTGTAATATCCACTTTACTACACTCTATTGGATCTCAAATTCCAACATGATCTATCTTTTATGTGGAGCTGTTAAATCCATCTTTATAGAGAGTTAACATCTGGTCTCTTGTAAATTGTAAGTAATAAATTAAAATATTGACAAAGGCTTCACTAGCCCTAATTTCCCCATAGCTGATAACCCAAAGATGTCAGGAAGGCATTTCTATTCCTCTAAAGTGAATTTGAAGCTACTTAGATAATAAAGCTTACATCTGAGCAAAGGGCTCTCACTGGCTCCAAGAGGATCCCACTGAATTTCTCAGCAAACACAATCAGAATAATGGGATTGCATCCCAGTAACATGAAATCAAATAGGGTCTATCTATGGCATTTTGCTACAAGACTCTGAGAAAAGGTCATGGACAGATTCACAACCCTCCTAAACCATTCATTAAAGGGGAGAGAAAGTTGTGACTGGAGACTGTAAACTGAGTTTTTTATAAAGACTGCAAAATCAACACATCCCACCAACTTCCAGAGGTGGAAAATGACATCTGTAAGCTTAGTGGGCAGTGGGACTCTTGTCCTGAGAAAAGGTGGTTACCTTGGATGGGTATCAAAGACAGTTTGACCTGAGGAAACAAATTAGCTTGGAGAGTTAACAGAAGTAAAACTTTCTGGTAAGTTTGCAGGACACAGTGGTTTATTGCATGGTAATAAACCATGTATTCTAGAGGCAGATATTGAGTGTAATAAATGCCCTGAAAATCTCTACAGAACCCAAATATCTTGGTCTTGTGAAGAGTGATGGAAAAAGAGTTCCTAATATGAAACAGAAAACATAAAAGGAATGGATAGCAGATAATAAGTGCATAAAAAGCTGACTGTGAGATAATTGGTTTCATTAAAAGATAAACATTCCCTCTCTTAAGGACATGCCTGTTGGTATAACTCCAGCTTATCATAACCCCTTCCTATGAGTGCAGAGTCATGTCCTGCTCTCCAAAAGAGCTCCTGCTTTATACCTGCCTAGAGGAAAGATCAAGGAATTGTGTTCATGGCCTGAGCATCTCAGCCAGTGGCTTTCAGCCTGGTCTCTAAGTGACAGACAGCTACATCCCATCAGGAAGAGCTAGAGAAACAAACTGCACCAGAAAGAATAAGTATTCAAAAAATAGCTAGGCATACAGAACAAAAGGGGATGAAAAAACGGTAGGATAAAATATTTATCCCACACACATGGTAATACTAGGCAGGGAAAAATAGTTGAAAATCATTATTTTATTTCTTTGCTTCTCAAGTGATGTTAAAAAACCCCACTTTGCTTCAGAAAAGAGTCCAAGATACGCAGGGCAATGGAATACTTTGGGAGAGTCAGAGAGGAATACTTGCAATATCATGGATATATCAAGTCTTTTAAGTACTGGGAAAATGTTATCTCTGTTTTCATGAGATGTTTTTTTTCTGCTATTATAAAGGGAGCATTACACAGCTGTAATACCATATTCCCTTTATAACTATGATTAATACCTCCTTTTATCATAACTGAAAAATTATCTGTAATAAAAACATACACAATTTGCCCCTTGTGCATTAGAAAAGCTCGCTCGTAATCATCATTTGAATCCTAATTTCAGAAGGTGGTTTTGTTGAGGGAGGTTAGGCAGCCTCAGGCAGGGAGCACAACATGCTGCTCTCCAGGCACACAACACACCCCAGAGCAGGCACATCCCTATTTCCCTGGGCTCAAAACCCTGCAAGGAAACCAAGGCAGCCCCTGCAGGCAGAGCTTTGTTCTGGGGGAGATTGGCAGGGGCAGGACCTCGTTATGATGTGAACTGACTCTCCCAGTTCCAAATTCCCCACAAGCCATTCCCAGCCCCTGGACTGACAGCTGTTCAGATGATGGACAGGGAAGCAGCAACTCTCAATTCCAGAGCTGCAGGGCTGGGTTCCTGCCTGCCTTTGGATGTACAGGAGCCCAAGGCATAGGTTATTCCCCATAAAAACAATCTAAAGCAGCTCCTCTAACCAATACTAACATTTCCTCTGCTTTTAACAACAGGACTAAAAGATGAATTCAGTCTCTATTTTCCTTGCTTTTCGTTAGTTTTCTCTTTTTTTTCCCCTATAAGCCTCCCAGTCCTATTGAGCCCTGATGCCTCCTGTCCCAAATTCATGCTTGACACGTTTCGAGATGAGGACATCAGTGCAAAGAGTGTGGCCACATTATCACCATCTAATAACTTGATCAACACCCAGGATAATCTAAAACCTAACTCAGCTCCAGCCACAGAGCCTTTTGTATATTCTGTGTAAACATCCCAGTGCCTCACCAGCTGCTCAAGGATTAAATAAACACCAGCAATGGCACATTTGCAAAAAAATTGATTTCAGAAGCATCCTATAGCTTCTAGTTCTTGCAAGTGGACCAGAGAGCTGGTGCTTTCTAAACTTGGCTGTTTCTGAAACGATCTGGATGTTGTGAGATTCCACCCAGGGGTCATTCCCAACCACTGCATAATTAAAGCAATGCACCTGCTCCAAAGCCATTTCCTCAGCCACAGATGGGATGCTTTCCTGTTCCAGCACCCCTGGTAGGGCATGGGATGAGGGCTCTCACACCCAGCTGCAGTTATTCCACCCCTGAAGTTCAGTAGAAAACATTACAAATCATTAGGTACCAAAAAAACCCCAGCAGCTCCTTCCCTCTGGTTGCAATGAACTCAATTCCAATTTGTTGTCCAGCCATTGCTAATTTTGTTATCATTTCACACATGGTAATGAGACCCACGCTGATTCACGTGACCTCCCCCCTTCCCTCTGGGGCTTAATGAATATATATCATGCATAATTAAAGGCAGTTTGTTTTGGATACAAATTCATTAGTGCTTTAATATAAAAACGCACAAAAGGGGGATTAAGGTTTCATGACAACTGAAATAGCCTTTTCTGCTAAAAATGTAACCACACTGAAACCCTTTCTTTATGTTTGCTTTGTTTTCTAATGAAGTCAACATTTAAAGGTCTCCACTTAAAACTAGCAAAGTGTTTAGAAAGTGACAGAGTGTACCATTTTGGGCAGATTTCATCCAGATCTCATCATGTTTCCTGAAGCTCTGGCATGACTGACAGGAGTTTCTGCTGTTGGTGCAGAGATTTCTCCCCCTCCAACAGTTCACCATCAACACTTGAAATGGAAGCTGTAGCTCCAGTTTCAATGCCACATGAAACAAGATGATAAGGCTGTAATTTTTTATTTTTGAGGTATAATTCAAGTGCAGGTAAAATCTAAACCTGGCATGTCAGGAGTTTTCAATTTTTTTTATATGCTTAGAGAAGGGCACTTCTCTAAGCTTTGCTGGCCTTGAACTGTAGATATTTTTATCCTTGCAGTGAAACCCAGAATCAGTCAGACTGAAAGGCACCTCAGAGGACCAGTTTTCCGCCCAAAACTCAGAACTGAAACAAGACCAGGTTGCTCTGGGTCTTCCAGTCAAGTCTGAGAGATCTCCAAAGACAAAGAGATCCACAGGCTCTATGGAAAACCAGTCCTTGTCTTCACAGTGACACTTTTCCTCAAGTCATAGAATCATGTCCATCGGAAAAGACCTCCAAAATCATCAAATCCCCACCTTGCCCCCCAGCCCAGAGTGCCACATCCAGTTTTCTTGGACACCTCCAGGCATGGGGACTCCAAACCTCCCTGGGCAACCCCTTCTAATGCTTAACAACCTTTCCCATGAAGAAATCCTTCCTGATGGCCAACCTGAACCTCCCCTGGCTGTGTCCTCTCATCCTGTTCCCTGGGCAGAGAGGCCAAATCCCACCTTGCTACAGTCTTCTTTCAGGGAATTGTTGAGAGCAAGAAGGTGCCCCCTGAGCCTCCTTTTCTCCAGGCTGAGCCCCCCCAGCATCCCCTCATATAAACTTCTTGTCCAGACCCTTCCCTGGCTCCCTTTGCCATCCCTGACCATCTCCTCTCCAGGCTGAGCCCACCAGGCTCCCTCAGCCTCTCCTCCAGGGGCAGAGCGGGCTATGGGGATCCTGGACAGGACAATGACACAACAGTTCTGCAGACATGAAATTTTGGGACAACACAAGCACCAACCAGCTGCCTGGAGGGAGTCCATGTGTCCCCAGCCCTTGCCAGTCTGAAAGTGCAGAAGCACCACAGTGCTCCAGGATGTGATTTTGGAAAGCATGAGCAATAACAGGTTTTTTAATACAGGTTTATGGAGACATGCTCTGCTTGCCTGTTTGAAAAGAGCCCTCAAAACTGCTTCTCACAAAATTCAAGTGCTTTTATGCTCTGCAGTGAGATTAAATTTAAAAGGCTGGGTACAGGGTGTGCAAAACACAGCCTTTGCTTCCCCTATAAAAATTATTACCTGGCTCTGGCTGAATTGAAGCCTCACTCAAGAAAGGCTCAGCATTTTGAGGCCAGCAGCTGAGTTTTCCCTGCTCTCCCTGTACTCTGAGTGTCCCTGTGGCTCCTGGGACATTAAAAGTGCTGCAGGATCATCCCTCTTGTGCCCCAGTGCCACTGATGCACTTTATATTTAAGGAAAAATTATGTAAGTAACTATGTTATAGCACCTCTTCATTTTTGCCAACTGTCCTAAGAGAAGCTGTTCAGATTCCTCTTCATGGACATTAATGAGAAATCTTGCCTGATCCTAATCCCAATTCTTCCCTTTATAAATTAAAAAAAATGTAGAAAGCTGAGATTAATCAATCACTAAATTGTCCCACTGACTGTAAAGGAAAAGAGGATGAATAAGTAATGTAGTTGGTCTAGATTAGATGAGGAATAATTTATCACTAAATCATTCTGGAACCACCATATGCTTTCACTTCCTTTGTTTCACTCTAATTTTCCATCAAGATCACAACATGAAGCTTGAGAACATGTTTTTAAAGGATGACAGAATTTATTGAGACTCACACATTCACCAGACATTTGTAAGGTAAACTGTAAGCAGGTAAAAATAAATGAATCCTGTTGGACATACTGAGGAAATCAAAAATTAAGTTGAAACACAGACACAGCAAGGAAAAGCAGTTCATGCACAGGCATCAAAATGTTCAGAGAAAAATTCTGCTACTTAAAAGTAACACATGATATATGATAATGTTCTTTCATCAAATTACATAGGAGTTGTATGGTACACAGGGACTGTGAAAATCAAGATGCTATTGGGACATGCATAATAAATAAATAAATAGAAAAAAAGAAAATTTAAAAAGAAAAGACACCAACCACTCTCTGAAGTAAATTCAGTAAGTGCAAAAAGAATTGTTAGAAGCCTTTCCTGGAATCTTTTACCCTCTACAAGTCCTTGGATGTAACCCTGGCCTCTTCAGTAGGTGCAAAGGGAGGCAAAAAGAACAAGACAGAATAAAATAACCAGGAGTCCAGAGAAGGACAACTTTTACACTTCTGCAATTCTAATCATGGAAGGAAAATTCAGCTACCAAATGGGGCTTGTGAGATGGAGGAGGGGGAATCCAGTGAGAGGAAAATTTGTTCTTGGTAAGGACATTGTGTTGATCCCATAAATGCAGCAGCTGTTGATGAGCCTGAGCTGGCGTTCATATCTGCAGTGGAAAGCCCCAAATGCCAGTAGGAGAGCAGGGACCCCTTAACAGAAGACAAATTCAAGGTGACCCAAGTAGCAAAGCAGCAAGAGTGAAACTGAAGTCCCTCGTCCACTGACAAGTTCATCCCCAGGGTTTATTTAACCGATCAACACCTAAAAACGACAACATCCCCTTTAATGCACTGCCTTGTGAGTTAATGAGCCAGCTCATTGCTCCAGATAAAATCAGAACAACTTGGCTGAGATTCCACAGCCAGGATGGCTTTTTATGATTCATGTGTCAGGTGCCTGTACTTTCTGGCCAGGCATTCTTGCTGTTTCTTTGAACTTTTGAAAGCCTCATGTCTTTATGCACTGTGATAACTTGTAGTTCCCAAGAGTAACCTCTTCTCTCTGATTTCTGAGTCCATCTATTTGTTTAGCTCTGTTTTGCCTCACTCTGCTCAGGTTTTTTCCTCTATGAAATTTGCATAATTTGTTAATAATTTAGTTCTTCATGCAGCTTAGGGAGAGTGATGTTATACTGCAGTCTGTCTGTACTGCAGCGTGTCTTTCAGGCTCCAGTATGTTGTTTTTACACCCTCCTCTAAGCCTTACCCCATACAGATTTTAATTCAGCAAAGCTTCTCTGCTCAGGGTGACCTGACTGAGGAATCACCTGTTGGTGCACACAGGTACCCTGTGCTCAAACAGCACTCAAGGCTCATCCTGTGACCCTCAGGCCATAAAAACACAGCCCCTTGTTGCCCAGCCTGTGCTCTGCTCCTGGTGGCATTTTCCACAGGACAAGTCTTGAGTGTCATAAATGCTGGGTAGGTCATCATGGTGGTATCAGCATTGCTCCCAAGGTGGCTTGGCTTCCTTTCTGACTCCTTCCAGGGGGCTCTGGATTTAAATGGGAACACACAGCCAAGCCCACGATGCTCCAAGGAAAGAAGTAACAGGAATTATTCCAGGCTGCTCCTCCCAGTCACAGATCATGGAATGGCTTGGGTTAGAAGAGACTGTAAAGACCATCTTGTTCCATGGGCAGGGTCACCTTCCACTAGCCCAGGTTGCTCCAAGCCCCATCAAACCCAGCCTTGAGCATTTCCAGGGATGGGGCATCCCTCTCCCATCAGGGAAGAATTTCTTCCTGATATCAAACCTAAATTTCCTGTTTCCTTTTGAACCCATTACTCCTTGTCCTACCACTACAGTTCCTGATGAAGAGTCCCTCTCCATTTCCCCTGTAGCCCCTTCAGACACTGGGAGGTGCTCTGAGGTGTCCACACAACCTCCTCTTCTCCAGGCTGAACAGCCCCAACCCTCTTAGCCTGTCCCCATAGGAGAGGTGTTGGAGAATTGCTCCAACAGTTCCAGTCCTCCTTATGCTGGAGGCACCAGAACTGTGCACGGTGCTGCAGGTGGGGTCTCACAAGAGCTGACCAGGAGAGCAGAGTCACCTCCTGTAACCTCAGAGATGTCACCTCCATCCCCACTTCAGTGTTCATGCAGGAACACCTGACTGCCAGCTTGCTCCTGTGCCAGATGTGCCAAGTCTCCCAGGCATTCTTTGCAGCTTAAAGAGAGAGGCAGGAGACACTGCCAGATGCACCAAGTTTTCAGGCAAACTAATGGGCTTGGATATGCTCCTGCTCTAATTTCAATTTAAATCAGTAACTAGAGGCAACACACCAGGAGCATTTCTAGTCTACTTCCTCAAGAAGTAAATCAAACCTCAAATGAAATATTCAATGCTGCAAGTCTGAGCACAGCCCTCAGTGCACACTGAGGAAGCACTTTTAGTTCCTAAGACACACTACAAATGCAGGCAGCTCAGCTTGGTAGCACAGTCCAGTTTTATTTGGTTTAGGATCTGTATCATCCCCTGGAGGCATGCAAAGCAATCCAGGGGCTGTGGGGAATTTCACCACTATATCTCTTTACACCCTTGAACTTCTGTTTGATCTGTTGCAATCCCCTACCCAAGCCTGGCTTCATATGCTGGCCAAACCATTCTCTTCCATCCTTCCCACTACACCCAAACTGCTGATACTGTGACAGGTCCTCAGTCAACACTTCATGAGCCAGGAGCTTTTATCAGCAGGGGATAGGAAGCCCAGCACTGGCCAAAAAAGATGGTTTTAGGATGATATTTTTGGCACCTTGCAGCAACTTTAACAAAGCTGGCAGTGACAGCTGAAAGCCTGCCAGGTAGATTTGCCCAGAAGGAGGAAATGGGATGTGGTAGGGTGTGGTGGTGAAGAGGAGATTTCAGAGCATATTCCTATTTTCTCACATATATTTCTCACCCCTTAACACTTGGAAAGGGAGACACATGACTTTGAGGGGCACGCCCCATCCTAACAAACAGCCAGTGGGAACAGGCAGAAGGGATCCATCAGCCTTGGGAAAACCAGCTCTTTTCCAAGCCTGACTTGACTGGATCGCTGCAATACTTGAGGGGGCACAAGCCCTGCCTAAATCAATGCTCTGCTAAGACTATAGCAAGGACAAAATAAATGGGGAACAAATGAGGGTTCAGACAGAAGGTCTGGGTTTCACATCAAGATTGGCTCAACTTAGGACACCTCTGGGGAAGTACTGCCAGAACACATATCTGCAAGATGAAAGTTCTATTAGACTTGAAAACCACACACTCAGCTCCAGTGAAGACTAAAACCAAGAAGTCTCAAGACCCTCAGACCACGGCTACTTGCTGAAACTCAGGGATGCTCAAGTAAAAATACATTAGTCTTAAGGGGACATGTTCATATAACCATTAATTTCAGCTCCTGCTCTCTTACAGTGTGGAGAACAATTGCTTTCTCTCCTGGATACTGGGAAATACACTGTTTTAACATTTGTCAAGTGCTGCTCTGGGTACTTGTCTATTCTACCAGTCTAAGTAGTTGGCTCTCTCTGCCAGAGTGGTCACATTTCTCTGGGGTAAGTGAAAGCAATCATGTAAATTAAAATGAAAAACCAAAATAGAGACTCATTGCAAATGAGAAAAGAAATGATATAACAATGAAAAAGATCAAAACCATGTTTGTTTTAAAAAAAGAAACCCAACCAAACTAACCAAACACCAAAACAACACAGCAAGCAACAGCAAAACACCCACCCTCTTGACACACTGACATTCCCCTGAATTCCCTGGTTCCACCCGGTAGATTTACAGAAACACTTGGTAAAACAGCCAGGCTTTTGCTGCTATTGACTGGACAAAACAAAAGGAGTGTGGGCTGAGCCACAGAAAACTGCCCATTTTTATGTATCCTCCATACCAAGATGACACTCAAAGAAGTTTTCATCGAGACCATCCAAGTTTTTATAATCACATTTACCAGCACAGAGAAACTGGAACTGAATCCAGAGCCTCTTTTAGCTACAGAATTAAATTCTCCAAATTCCATGAAATCCATAGAGCTTGGCACACCAAACCCAGGCTCTGGGTTTATGCTCCCTCCACTCCTTCCATGCCTAGCTCCAAAAACCTGCTGTGCCCAGGGAAGCAGGTACAATGAGGTCCTCGCTGACATTGACTCAGCAGAACTTTGTTCCATGAAGGAAAAGGAAAACTAAGTGTGTTTTATGGCTCTGCCTCTGGAAAATAGTGCCTCATGCACCCCTTGCTTTTTAAGCCAAGGGCAATTGTGTGAGTTGCAGGCACGGTCAGACCATGGTTGTGTCTGTTCTGCAAAGCACTGCTGCTTTCTCTGGCAGCTGGGACCAGGTCCAAAGGACACAGCTATTTACAGACCATCATCTGCAGCTCCTGGGAGGCACAGTCACCCTGGAGAGCTGACCAGCACCTCCTGACTTCTTGCCCCAGCTTTGGACCTGCTTAGCACAGCACGTGCGAGGATCACCGTGTCAGGCATCCTCCTGCTACAGCAATTAGGCACAAAAGCAGATTGGTTTGCTTCTCCTGTTTCAGGATAACAACCAAGCTTGTGTGCATTGGCTCCAGCCAAGGAGATGCCTGCATTTCAGAGGGAGCATCAACAGGGTCATCTGGGACTGCTGCACCCCTGTGCCTGACTTGCCCCTGATGCACACCACACAAAGACCCAGGTTACACAAAGCCCTTGCCCAGTGGTGACTGGACCACATGAGTACATTCACATGTATTTTTATTTATTTTTAATTATTTATTTCACACCCCTGGGGACAAACTCATTGGAGGCATCCATCTGTGTGCAGAGCCTGGGGAGAACATCTATATGGAGGTGAGAAACCTCTGGTCTGGCTGGCTCAGATGGGCACCAGCCTCTGTCCAGAGGAGCTGAGCAAGGGAAAAGGACAACTCTGTGACAGAGAGAGGGCAAAACACCCAACAAGAGGATGGAGTGGAGTAATTAGTTTCTTCCTGTGCAATCTCCAGCTCTCTGCCAAACCTCCTTGGTGCAGCATGACAGGCAGACAAAAGCCTTTTTGGGCTGTAACACGTTACACAGCCCCAGCCAACAACAGCAGCTCTCTCCCAGGGCCTTTTTAGGGACTCATACACATGTGCTGCTCAGTTTGCAGGCCAAGGGAAAACTGGCCTTAGCACTGCTCAGATGTACAGACACAAAATGCTTGTTGCAGTGCTGCTGGCACTCAGCATATGGTCCCCCTGATTTATTTCTGTTCAAACAGAAGCCACTGTTCCTTCACTCTGAGCCCTGCTGTGGTAGGAATAAGGGGCAGGCTGTGTCCTGGAGAGCTGCATTCAGTGCTAAAGATGACATTTTGTCCTTACCCTTTTCCATCATTTCTGGATGTGAATGAAAGGAAGCCGAACACTGATATTACACCCCACATATTTCATTTCCCAGGAACCAAGCTGGGAGTGTTGCTCATGCAGGTTTAAATGAAAGCATGTTACAGGAACAGACTGTCCTTTTTTTGTGTTTATACTGCTCAGGAAAAACCACTGAGAAGGACTCGCCCAGCAGTGAGATGTTTTTCTCTCAGGACTACTGGAACATTAGTTTCTTTCCTGCCCATGTGCATATCTGTGTTTCTCACAGACACTCATGGGACTTATGGTTTTCAACAACACACAGAGGCAGCAAAGCCAAATTAACACAAAATTAACATGCTCTGCTCCTGACTGTAAACAACAAGGAGAATGACAAATCCCCCCTCCCTCTCCAAGCCCTGAGTGGATCCCCATGCCTGGGGGAGCATGAATATGCTTGCCTTGTCTTCACTATACTGTATATACTATACTATACTGTATATACTATACTTTCCTTTTCATGTTTCCATAATAAATCTGAATGGAGCTTTTTATTGCATTCACACTCGCAGGATTGCTTTTGCTTGTTTTATAGCATACGCTTGGTATAGGAGGAGGGAGTAAAATTAAGCTTTTATTACAAAACTGTAAGCCAAAATTAAATGTGAACACTTGCCTGCTGTAGAAGGGTGATTAATATACTTCATGTTAACTTACAGGAGCCACTTTTTATCACTGGCATGAAACTGCTGGTGATATTACTGTTATTATTCAGGGTATGTTTTAGTATCAGAACAGAGAGCACAATATATGGTTCCACATTTTCATTCCCCAGGACTTTTCCCCAGAATTTGTGAAAGGAGACAGCGTGGGTGAAACCCTGCCAGTGGCAGAAGGCCAAGGGAGAGCCTGAGCAGCACATCAGCCTCTCTCCAGCTTTACAGAACATCAGTGGGTCTTGCACTCCTCTCAGGAGGAGTCAATCCCCACCTTCTAATTTCTGTTCCCAAACTTTACAAGCTTTGAGATACGATTCCCAGCACAATTGACTCAGCTGCCAAAGGCCACCCAAACAGTGAAGAAAAGGAAAATTTGAGGGTTTTTTTCATTCTTGCAAAACAGGGGTGAGGAACCAGCTCTGTTTGAATGTCAAACAGATCTTTCACAGCCTTTGGGCCAACCAAAGTATTAACACACCCCAAAGACTCAGGATTAAAAGAAACCAACCAACACCATTAAAGCAACTCTCTCCCATCTCCCCCACCCCCCCAAAAAANCTTTCAGTAAAAACTGCAGAATATAAAGATTTTAGAAGTAAAACATTACACTTAAAAATACAGAAGCTTTTCGCTAATAAGAAAACTGAAAGAAGTCATTCATAATGATAATGGAATAAAGACATAAAAGCTCATATAAATGTTCCTAAGCATACCAGGAATAAGGAATGAGAGAGACAACCTAGAGAATCATTAGAGGATCAAAAAAACCAGAAGAGTATGCACATGTTGGGAAACTCACTGCCACAGGATGGTCAGACATACAGGTATGAACAAGTTCCAAAAGGACAGACTCACAAAAGAAAAGCCTGACACTGACTTATGGTTATCAAATGCTGGGTTTTTCACAAAGTGCCAAAAGTCATAGACAGCAAAAACCCAAGGAATTTGTGTCCAGGGAGGTACATCTTTACATGCCCTGGGTTTACACTGTTCCTCTAAACAGCATCCATGGCCTTTCCCAAGGCTCACCTGGCAGTAAGAGTGTCCCATTAAAACCCACAGAAATGGAATATCACAAGGCTGTGGCATTACGAAGTGAGCCTGGGGATTATAACCAGGACTCAAGCTCTACTGCCCATATTCCAACTTTTATCATCTATAAATATTAAAGCAGCAAACAACGCACTTGAATTTGCAAAATGTAGGCTCATCACCATTCAAATACCACGTTTGCTGACAAAGGCCATTTATTTGCTCATCAGCCCATCATGTTTTATGCAAGTCCAGTAAAAGCTATCATTCCATTGTTCCAAGCAAGCCTTAATCTCAGTATGCAGTTCTTGGGTTTATCCACATGCTAATTATTATAACTGCAGGGCAAATCAGCACAATATGACCAAATAAATAAATCTTGCTGAATACATAAAAGTAAAACCCCCACAACCTGTACTTGTTGGTTCCCTAGAATCACAGTTGTACGTTAATACTGTCCTCATGATCTTAATAGAAAATAATCCCTTGAAAATTAATTGCCACTAGACATTAATAAGCACTTTGTTAATTAAGCCAGTAAGCCAATTAGGCCCAAGGTGAACTCGAGGGCAATCAGCTCTGTAAACAGCTAGGCTGAGTCTTAGAAGTGCACTCTAATTTTTAAAAAGCCTGGTTTGGGAGGCTGGCCCAAATTCACCCCAGGTCAGGAGCAGCCAAGAGCCATCAGCACCCAGCAGCTTGGCTGTGTCTTCCAAGCTAGACCTCATTTGAGACCTCACCAACTTGTAATTAATAGCTCCCTGAAGCAAACCAAATCAAAAAGCCAGCAAAAAGCAATCCCAGGCTGCCTCCCTGGAATTCTCCCATGCCTTCTTAAGTTATAAACCAGGGCATGGTGGAGAGAGAGCAACTTGGACTCTGGGTGAGCATCAGGCTGGCTGGCTCTGCTCCTTCTGAGGGGCTTTTACAGACCATGGGGCATTCACAGAACCTTCCTGAGGTGATGCAAGTAGTCAGCAGCATTTCCATCTCCCAAAGTCCATAACAAAACTGGTCCTGGTTTTCCATTCCTGGTGAGAAACCTGTTCTCCTTCACACCCTGCCAGCAGGAAAACTGTTCCAGAGCACTTGGCTGGAATTGTCCCTCTTTGGGCATCACTGAAGGTTCCCCATGTCTCTCAGAGTTTAACAAGTTTGGACAATGCACTTGGGTGGGATTCCTGAGCTGGGAACTGCACTCAGAATTCCCTGTGGGTCCCTTCCAGCTCAGGATATTCTATGGTCTTCTCCCCATCACACTCCTCCTGCTGTGGTTTTATTCTCTGTCTCTTCACAGCTCTCAGCAAGCTCAAAGACCCCAAGCCAAAAACATACTCCAAACTTTCCTTTCTTCTTCACTTAAGTGAGTTTGTCCCTACAGCTAATTTGGCACCACACTGGAGAAAACTCATTTATTTCTCTAATTGATTCCATTGGAATAAAGGTGCCATTAATACTTGGGCATTAGTTGACACTGATAAACAAGCCCTCTGTTTTGAGCATTCATCATAAGGCCTTAAGGTTGGGAATTCAGCTCTACCATCATGTGCCTTCTCATTTTTACACTTTTTTTTGTTCCCCAGCAGTGTATTTCTGCATTTTAATCACTGCAACATTTCTGGCAGCAATGGGCTGGGCTCGGGTCTGCTCTAAATTCAAATCCAAAAAGGATGAGGACTCTCAGTTTCACACCTGGACAGTTCCAGGGAATCAGGTGGAGAATTTGGGAAGAACCCCAAACCCATGGAAGTGGAGGGATAATGCCCTGCCTCACACTTTTTCATTCCTTGTTCCTTCACCTTTCCCATCAGAAGCCCAGACTGCAAAGCAATGGGTATGAGAAAGTAATACAAGCGTAGCTAAAAGGCCTTAAAATTCACAGGATGCAAATGAGCAGACAATTATTCTGTGCATAATGATGAGCTGCTGAGTTGGAACATGTTCAGATATGTGCGTAAGTCTCTGTAATCATTTTTATTAATTTTTAAGAATGCTGGATCATCTCATCTGAAGCCAAAAACATTAATACTTGCATTAATTAATGCTCATGCAGTCATTTAAATCTTTCCTTCCAGGGACTTTCTAAAAAGATCACCTTGATGAAGAGGGTTGAGGGATTTTTTCATTCTGGTGAAAAATATTTTCCTCAAATAGTGGTCTCTTTCTGACTTTGATTTTCTTGTCTTTCTTTTCTGAGGGTTGGTTGTTTTGGGGTTGGTGGTTTTTTCGTCTCCTCCTGCCTTAGTAGAATATGATGTAGGCTTGACTGTGCATATAAATTGAATAATTTGCAATAATGCTCTAAAGTGCCACCGGGATGGAATTCAAAGGGATGTTTGCAAAAACAATTCCTTTTCTTTAAATATTAATTTGTGAGAAATAAATGCAGAAAGTGGCGAGATGGCTCAGGGGATTGAGAACAGCAGAGAGAGACTTTCACGTCCCGGTCACTGCTTCAAATCCTGCTTAGGCTCAAGAACAACTGAAAGCTCCTGCTGTGAGAAAAATATTGTGGGTCCCTGCAAGTTTTAACATAATCATTTCTGCTGAAGCTGCAAGCAAGATTGAAGTTGACTGAAAAGATAGCAAAGGGTCAATTTCACTACAAATTTTGGAGAGGTTTGTTTCTTTTAAAAGTCTTTCTCCTGATAGAATGTAAATTTATTGTTGTTTTCAAACAGCAATCATTTAATCACAAGCACTGTGAAGCAAAACAGAATCCATACCCTCAGCCATAGAAATAAGTGATTACCTTTGTATTTTTATGAAAGGAATCATATGCGTGGAGTTGTTTCTGCAGCAGGAAAAGATAAAAGATATTTAAGCCACTTAAATCAGGCTGGAAGGAAAAGACAATTATCTTTTCAGGATGAAGTTGTGATTCAATGATATTAAGAATCTCAGGCAGTTTAAGATGAAGACACAACCACTTTACACTCTTCATCTATTTGTAAAAAGACAATCCATCAACAATCCATGTCCCAACATAAAATGGCATTACATGGATACATATTTCTGTCTGCTGATTTCTGCTCAGGACCAGAACTGGCATTAAAAGCTTTAAAATGATTCACGTGGCTTTATAAATGATCAGGCAGCAGGTTCACCCCTTCCACAGAGAGAATCAATCCTTCACCAAAAGCAGAAATTCCTGGGAATGGGAGGACATCCAGGCTATTTTCATGGACAGAAGTAACAAAACATCACCTATATTTTTCCATGTGTTTTGCCTGAGTTTCCACAATTACACCCAAGGCTGATTTCCAAAGCTTCCTGTAAGCAGACTGAAAACATCTCCAGGACCCTAAGGTGTGCAGCAGACAGCTTAAGAAGGTGGTTATTTCTGGTAAAATGTACAATATCTTAAGGCATTTCCAAACTGAAAAGTAGGACCAGAGTGTGACCTGAGCCATAAATCTCGAAGATTTAAAGCTGAGTGTTGAAAAGGTGCCAGGAGCAGCTTTCTAGTGATGCAGACATGGTGAGTGGCCACCCTGACATCAGCACAGAACAGGTTTATGGAGCTGAGTGGATTCCAAGCTTGAAAAAACCTGTTCCCAGTCCCCCACATAACCTGCTTTGTTCCTACAGGTGACTCTGCAGGGCTGCATCTTGAGGATTGCAATGTGGCAGCAGCAGGATGGGGTACAAAGGGAGCAGGGACATGACCTTGTGATAACATGGCAAACAGGCTGGCCTTGTAGAAGGGTCCTGGAGGATTGGGCTGGCCCTGAATGAGAAACGCTGCCTGTTTCATCATGGTGAAGGATAATCGAGATCAGAGAGCCAGCTCAACCAACTCCAGGCATGCTCTGTTAAATACTATATGATACAAAAATGGTTTATAGCCCATGCAGCATACTTCCCTTGGATAAGGACCATCGCACACTGAAATTAAAAGCAATTAGTGTCCCTTAAACGTTTCAAGAGGACTGTTTTTATAAAGCGTTTCCTTCCATTTTTAGGGGGAAAAAAATCTACAGGAGAGGCATTTTTATGCAGAGTGAGGTTTGTTTACATCTAACACCCTCAGAGATTCGAGCTGACTTTCAGAGCAGTTGTTCCAGCCACACACAAGTTGCTGCTGCCTGGTGGGTCCATGGTGTGTGAATGCAAAGCACATCTCAGCCTGCTGGTCCCAAAGGGGCTCCAGAGACAGCCTGGGGCTCATGCTGGAGACTCCCAGCCCTGCATCACCCTCACCTCTGCTCACTCCAGGGTCATAACCTAGCAAGGGGGAACCACAGTGCCTATTCTTGAAGTTACTGATGGCTGGAAAAGCAGTTTAAGCTAAATGCAAAGTCACTTGACACTCTTGGTCTGTTTGTAAAAGGACAGCCCATCAACCATCCATTTTCCTCTGTAAAATTGCAGTACTTGGATATGTGGTTTTGTCTGCTGATTTTCTTTGCTACAGGCAAAGAACACAAGCCAAGTGCCCTGCCCTTGGGGGGTGTGAGCCTTGGAGGAGGAAAGGGATGTGGGGTGGGTGATGTTCCTTCACCTGAGCCAGAGCTGCCCCTTAGAACCCTCATTCTGTGGTGTCTGCACCAGAGGCTGGCACAGGTTAAGCACTTCCCATAGGAGCAGGTGGAAGCACAGGGGCATTACAGCCCATTTCTCAAGGTTACCCCATGTCAGAGAAAGAAAAAAAGGTGATTAATCTGAGGAACTGATTTCCATGCTGACATTTAAACTAGCAGCTTGATGCCCAGAATACAATGGCCCACGTTTTGCAACTCCAAGAGTGGTTACTGTGCTTTATTTATGAGCTATTAGTTCAGCAACTTATAAAAATATCCATCAAAAGCCACGGACGTTAAACAAAATTAAGAAATGAAATACAACTTAATAAAAACAAAAGCACTATTAGATTCCCACTCATCATTAAACCTCACATCACCCCTGTAAAGCCATGCCCTCGAAGATGAAGGGTTTGAAAAAGTACTGAAACTTCTTTGTCCTCTTTTTAATGCTTTATTAGTTTAGATTCCATTGCAAACTGCAAGATTTATGACCAAATGCTTTGGTGCTGTATAACAGCATGATGGGCTTTAATGCTCCACTCTCACAGAAACAATTCCTAATTGCTGTCTTGTTATGTATGGCCAAAAAGCTACAAAGGATGGAGCTGGACCTCATCTTGCAAGGATTTCCTACAATCACAGATCTTTAAAATTAACTGATCTTTAAAAGTGTATATATAAATGGATCTTCTCCAAGGTTAAACCATGAACTAGTGGAATTTAGTGTTTCTATAAATGGCACTAGGTTTGCCAGCATGGGAAATTGTGCTTAATTACTAAATATCTCAAGGGCAACAGTAATGATGTTTACTTTACAGTAAATAAACGTGCTTCATCTGATAGCTCAGCTTACAAGCTTGTTTGATCATTGAGCCTGCTGTTGAGGAAGGAAATGCAGCTGCCAAGGTTGATGAGGCTTTTGAAGAAACAGAAATGCAGCCCCAATGCAAGACAGGAGCCTGAGAGTTTAAATCCCCCACTGTTCACCTCCAAGTCCCATTCAGCTGTGCCCAAGCTGTTCTTTGGTGTGGTCACATCGCTCCTTAACAAGCACAAATGACAGAGACTCTGCAATCTGCCCTTGCTCATCTGTTCAGCACTGTATAACTATCATTAGCCTTTCATCCAACATCTAACTTCCATCTCCCTGCCTGCAATTTTAGCCTATTACCTCTTGTCCTACCAACAGTACACCTGAAAAAAAACCCCAATGTGCATGTGTGTCTCTTCAGAATTGTCTTTGGACTGGAATATTCATCTCAGGGCTTTGTGCCTACAATATTCTTTAATCTTCTAAACACTCCTTCACACTGTTGGGATTGAAGAGGGCCCATTAGCAAGAAGAAAAAGAATTACAAGTACAATATTAAGCAGCACATGGTAAACCCATTTGTGTCTTTCTGTGGTGGATGAGGCACTGAAAGGGAGTCATTTCTTGCAGTCATTGTTGCCAGTGTTGAGACTCCACACAAGGGTAATGGCTGGAATATTGAGTGCTCTGTGACTAATTGCATATTTGATATTCATGAGATAAATTAATTAGCTGCTTATTCCCAGGGACTAGCCTGGATTCAAATAAAGCTGTCAGATGTGAGGTATGGTAGGTGTACACGTGTTAAAAATATCTCCTAAGGTGTGTGTGTGTATATATAAATACACACATATATATATATATCAGTCTGCTACTACAATAATTTAATTTAGCTTTGCCCTCAGCCAGGAGTTGCCTGCGGACTGACTAATAACAAAAGCACTCAAGATACTTTTTGCCTTTTCTTTTGGAATAGATGTGTTTTACACGTTCAAGCCTTGATACAAAAGAGGTATCCAAAGCTGTTCAACACAGGATTGGTTTATGCAAAACCTCATCTAATGGAGGGGGAAATAAAAGAGAAAAAAGCTGTGACTTTTACCCAGTGTAAGACTAAAACTGATCCCAGTTTAAGTCCCACTGGTGTGATTGAGCTGGCTTAGGACAACATTCTAACCTGGACTGGCTCCAAGGGTTTTTTCCTTTTCAGTACTGCTGGAGCATCAGCCTGAAGTGGATTTAGTTCTCAGATTTTACTAATATTCTAAACCATGCAAAGAACAGCTGCCTTGTCTTGTTCCTTTGTGACTTGTGGCAAATACACACTCTGGTCACCACCCACCAACCCAGCAGAAACAACCACAGGGGTTTGACCTTATTGTGTACAAAACCTACTCTGAAATAAGACATAAAAGCCGAAAAGTAATCAAGTTTTATCAGTGCTGGGGTTTGTGTGAAATCTCCAATGTTTCTTTCTGATGAGACTCCACCACTCACCTGTATTTACATTGTAGTACTCAGAATTTACACCCTGGGGCTGTTCACACCTCCAGGGCTGAGATTAAAGGTGTGAAAAGGCTGGGAATTACACCCAGAGGAAAAAGAAAAGTAATAGTAAAAAAATAAAAACAAAATCCCCCAAACAAACAGAAATCCACACCAAATACGAGAAACTGTTTCATTTGAGAAGGGGAAAACCCTGGAGTTTACAAATAAGAGAAAAGAGCTACAACAGCTCAGGATTGGAGGCTGTGCCTTTTTTGGTGAACTGAAAAAAAACCCAACAACAGAAACCACTTCAAACACATTTTGACCTCAACTAACTCCTAAATTACATAAATTAAACACTTCGTTGAAGTTATAAACAAAAGTATTTCTGATTACACTTTTATTTCACCAAACCTGCATCAATTATATACATTTAGCTTCAGAAAATAGTTCCCCTTTCACCTGATTATATCTTTGCAGTTTTACCTGAAATTCATCCCTGCAAATATGTCCAGGTGNATGTCCCTTTTTTGGTAAACTAAAAAAAACCCCAACAACAAAAACCACTTCAAACACATTTTGACCTCAACTAACTCCGAAATTACATAAATTAAACACTTCCTTGAAGTTATAAACAAAAGTATTTTTGATTACACTTTTATCTCACCAAACCTGCATCAATTATATACATTTAGCTTCAGAAAATAGTTCCCCTTTCACCTGATTATATCTTTGCAGTTTTACCTGAAATTCATCCCTGCAAATATGTTCATCTGCAGCACTGTCCAGGTGCAGCCAAAGAAAGGAATTATTGGCTTCTCCCTTCAATGACACTTTTGTGTTATATGGAAACAAAACTCAACTTAGTCTCGAAAGAAGAAACCTAAACCAAGCCCAAGGCTTTGCTTTCCAATTGCCTAATCTATGGGTTGCTAAAAATCAAGATACTTTTTGATATTCATTGTTTGACAATCACCTTCAGAGTCTTATTTTCTTAATATTGTAAAAAATAGAGGGCTAATATGCCAATATCTTGATTTCTTAGAGTCCTGGACTTCACCAACATAAATTGCACGCTACTTTTTGAAGTGAAGGTTCTCAGTTCTTAAATCAGGGGATGCAACAGGGTAGGTTGAGATAATTCTAGTTTATATTTTCATAAGATGTCCAAACCAAGTCCATTCTGGTCACCTCCTCTTCTCCCCTAGCACAGGACCCCTTTGTTCTGTATGTGGGGGGGACCCAGCCCAAATCAGGTCAGGAATCAAAGAGTGACTTGGCAAACCTTCCCAGAGGTGCCTGGGCTGGGAAGTCACATCAAATTCTCTATTTTATGTGCACAAACACAGAAAGAGCAAAAATGAAACCAATTCTTCTCTGGGGACTGAATCATCTGTGCAAGGAATGTTTGACTGGGAGCTTTGTGTTTCCTTAAAAGTCAATAATTATATTAGAAAGTACTAAGAAGTATTTGGGAGGGGGTGAGGCTTTTTTGTTTGTTGTTTTGGTTTGGTTTCTTTAGAAAGAAACTTATTTTTGCCCAAGAAGAATACACTCTTCCTATGGCAAACTCTTGAGGAACTTAAAAACATATTTTCTGTGCAGTCCGCATTTGTCCTGTGACACAAACTGCCTTCCTGTCTATGAATAAACCTCCTTTGTCACTCTATTGCTTACTTGAAGTTTCATAAATGACAGCAAATCAGGAGGTTATCCAGAAATAATGAGTCACTCTCTTGGGGAGCACAGAAGTACAAAACTCTGCTCCAAAGTATTGGCCAATTTTTTTTAATCATTCCCCCATAATATTCTTTTCATAATTAAATATACTCATAAAATAATCTAAGCTCTTTGCAAATATACTGCTTTTATTGCGCCAAGGAAAGAGCTCAGCCCTTGTCATTTTCCCACTTTCCCCTGGTTTTAGCTCATAATTAACGCACAAAGAAGGGACAAAGGCTGGTGGGTCCCTAACATGTGGTCAGGGAAATGGTTAACACCTTCAAACCTCTGCCAAAAGGGGTATTTGACACTTCACTCAATGCACACGTGGCTCTGCCACTTTTCAGGTGCTAAAGGTGATAACACTGAGTTCTGTTTAACCAGTTAAACCTCCTGTTATCAGTGTTAGCCCTTCAGCAATTCTCTCTCATTTATCCCTGGAAATCCGGGGGATTGCAGCTTTCCGAAGGCAGGTTGTTGGGGAATGGTGAGCTTGGCTGACCCAAGAGCTGAGCAAACAGGGGGCTGGATTAGAATCCTTTTTCCTCCCCCCAGGTTTTTCTGAAGTGGCTCTGCTGAAGACACACATCTCCTTATTTGCTGGCTGCAGCAGGGCTAAATTCAGAGATAGCATCAGTGGTTCTGAGAGCTATGGGATTTATTCAACTTGAATATGGGAAATTGAATTTTTTTTTTTTAGCGGTGCTCTCCTCTCGTATCACCAAACTAAGTTATTTTCCACTGCATTTACATTTATCAAGCCATACTATAATTTGAACTAAAATGAGGAGATCCTTGAGGCACAGACCAGACTTTAGTTTTGTTCAGCTTCATATTTTGGCCACTGAGCCAGGCTCCAAGATATTCTGACAACACAAGCACATAAATCAGAGTATTTTCTTTTTATTTTCTTTTCCCTTCCACCAACAAAATCTTCCACTAAGTGAGTATGTAGAAACACAGAAAGAAGGACAACCAGTGGCCCAAGGAATGAGCAGTTTAATTATGGGGGATTTAGTGCTCATCTCGTTCTCACTGATGATGTGAATGCAGGGATGCTTCCCCTGAGGGGCACACAGGCATTTCACACACATTGCACATTTATAGGGTCACATTTGTGCACAAAAATAAGCCCCACAGATGAAAGGCAGCCACCTGTTGGATGGAACACAAGCTGACAATTGCCACAGACCTTTGGCTTCCCCTCTGCCCAGGGTGCTCCTGCAGGGATAGATCCAATGGATCCAATGCTCTGGGACTTGGTAAGGCTGTTCCTCCCTCCAACAGGACCAAGAAGCAAAAATCTAACCCAAATATGGGGGCCTTGTATGAAATCCTGCAAGTGTTTTGGTGTTTTTCACTGCTCAGATGGACTGTTTGCCACCACAGGTCCTTCAACACTTAAAATTGCTGATTTAATGAAAGCTGTCCCAGCAGCTTATGTACCCAGCTCAAGTACATCTTTCAAGGCACAGAAACCCCTCCTAAAATGTCCTGAGATGAGGCACAGGAGATGATCCAGTGATCCAAGATGAGACATTCCTGCCTCCCTGGGAACAGCTGCATGAAAGCCTTGGAGAAACTTTCCTGGGAAGATGTTATGGGATATCTTACAGGGTACAAGTCTTTTCTTAGGCCTGACAAAAGTCAATCACTAAAAATATTGCAGATGAGTTCACCCCACTCTCCCAGCCTCAGTGGGACCTACTCAACAGAGGATGAGTCACTGGTATTACTGGTATTTCCAGAAGTGCTTCCCAGTACAGCAACATGAGGAGGCTCTGAAAACTGAGTCACAGCTGCCTAACAACTCCTAGCAGGTCAGTGGAGGCGCATGACACTGGCAAGGAGCCTCTCCAGCAGGGAATTATTGACCAAATGTTACTCACACCTGTTATCCGAGTGATTATGGCAGGAAAAAAGAAAATACAGGGGCCAGTTTATTGTTCTTTTCATGTGTGACCAAGAAGAGTTAAAGGGAGCAATGACCAGTGTTGCCTCCCACACCCCAGCCAGGCTTTGTCCCTCTGTTTCTTGGGAAATCCTCAATCTGTGGTCCTTGGACTGCCAAGCCTTGTTCTGCCCATGTTTACACACCCAAATCAATCTATGATAACTACCACAATGAGAATATTAAATAACAGTCCTACCCAGGGTCATTATCCAGGTGAATTTTTATAGTCTCGCCTGTGATGAATGTTTCAAACACAAGCACATGAATTGACACCACCAGATCAAAACCCAACAGTAAAGTAAAAACACGTGGCTAAGGAGCCTGAGACACCCATATTTTTGCTGCTTAGTGGGACTTATTATATTAAAAGCTAGATTTCCCCTTCCACCTGCTATCATGGAGTGGTGTCCTGGATCTCTCAGCCACTTTTCCTGCCACTCAACAATAGGGAATCAACTGAGAAACAGGGAAAGTCTATCTTGGTAACTACTGAGTGTTCCTGCACATCCCTTGTACTCACACATTCCTTGATGCAAGCATATATAAATTAAACATGAGTATTCCATAAAGGAGCCAGCATTTCAGAATCACACCAACTGGTCCATGCAAACCTATTTGTCTTCAGCTTATGTGTGCCATTAACTATTAATAATCAAGCATACACCATGGAAAAAGTCTAATAAAATAAAATCACTTGTTAAATCCACTCACTCAGGGCATCCATCAACCCACACTAGTCCACTTATATTCAGATCTTTTTGATAATTATGTGCCTTTTTAAGTTCTTGGTCAAAGCATTTTTTTCCTCAGTAACTGAAAAGGTTGGTCTAATTGGAACAAAAATTGGGGATTTTTTTTCCCCCCAAGATCTTGGCTCAGATAAAGTGCTCTGTGCAACAAGGAGTGTGTGTTAAAATGTTAGTCTTGATTGGTTTTATCCGAGTACTTTTTTTAATAGTCTTTTGCCCTTCATAATTATTTTTGTCCTACATAAATAGGCTCTGTGCAAGGTTTGAAAACTTTAAGCTAACCATGCAAAATAGAAGAGCACAGTGTAGAACAGTGTGTGAAAATACCAGTCCTTGGGGTGCTGTCCCACTGTCCTTGGGGTGAAAAACACCAGCAGCAGCAGAAAGTATCTCCTCTCAAAGCTTGTGGGAAAAGAAAAAATTGTCTGTATGTACATATGGATATTTAAAAATCGCTCATACATACACACTGACAAATGACCTTCCTAATAATTACTGTCCTTTAAAGAGAGATGCAAATGTACACAAATTGTTGTCGTCTAATCACAGTTAAATAAACAGAACAAACAAATAATTGCACAGACTGTAAATGTTGCCTGAACTATAAGAAAAAATACATTGGTCAATAAATGTAATTTTCTTTTTAACTACATAATGGCCACAAACAATTTTTTTATGTGTCTATCTGAAGTTATTGTCCCTTCCTCCTTGTGGAAAGGCTGGCTGATGCAAGCCAGTGTTGAAAAAACCCCAGTTAAACCCAATTATGTGTTCAAGAAGATAACTGGGACAATGAAGCTGCAGAAACACTCCCCAAAACCCAAGAA
This sequence comes from Campylorhamphus procurvoides, assembly GCA_013396655.1. Classification (NCBI taxonomy): domain Eukaryota; kingdom Metazoa; phylum Chordata; class Aves; order Passeriformes; family Dendrocolaptidae; genus Campylorhamphus; species Campylorhamphus procurvoides. Next base: position 215,631 of record WBMV01008079.1, read on the forward strand.
TTCCTTGGGAAGGTGATTTGTACTCATGAGAAGTCCAGCAAACCCAAACATGCATTTGCAGGCTCAAGAGTTCTGGTGGTATTTGCCTTTCTCATGGCTAGGAGTTGAAATGTGTAATTTCCTGTTACCTCACATGGGATTCAGTAGTTGAGACCCATCAATTTTTATCACAGATCAAGTGCTAAGAATAGGAACAGAAGATTTACTACCTTAATGAAAGTATGTTTTTGAGGACATCAAGCTCTCTATCCAGACACCATCAGTTAACACGATCTCAGCTCAAAGGAAGGTGATTTGGTGACCTATTTCTATGGCACAGATGCCAACATCAAAAGCTTCTTCAGTTCCACAAATAACTAAACTGGGTCTCCCTGCTAGCACAGAGGGTGAAGGATTTGCAGAAACCAAGACACTCTTAGAAGTTTTTTGGTATGGAAAGGTCCCATTTGCATCACAGAGCAGAATGAGTTTGTTTCACAGCACCAGACCCCCAGAGCATGTCAAACTCAGCCCTGAAGCCCCAAGCTCCCCTTCCCAGGGCTGAGACAAAGGGAGGATTTAGCCAAACATGCTGACAAAGTGCAGAGTTTTATTTCTAATACACACACACACTTGCTATGGCTGCAAGCCACATGTACCTAAGGTAAATCACAGCCAGGGGGTGATTCCAGGCTCTCACAGCTTTTAGGAAGCTTGCAGGAAAATCCAATACAAAGAGTTGTGTATGAAAGGGGCTGAGACACTGGGAAATGTTCTGGATATGCTATTAAAACTCCTGCTCACACATTCAGGACTTTGGCCTGGCTCTGCAAGCATTTATACTCCTTGAAGTAGGTTTTTAGGAGCAAGTGCAAGCTTATCTTTCATACATTCACTCTGCTTAGATGCAACATGGTCATGTATGGACAAGAAAAGACTTTTCTTCCTCCTTAAGGGACTGTTACTGAGGATAACTAATCCCATCCTGGGGAACACTGGTTACCCTCTACATAACCATCTCCCAAAACTCACTGTGCATTCATAATCAGGTCTTTAAGAAGTTTAAGCTGGAATAACCTATTTTGTGAAGCAGTAGGAAGGCTGGAGACCAGGGTGGACACTGTTCATTTGCCACTGCAGCAGCAGCATCGATGTTATTGTGATATGGGTTTGCTTTGCATGGTATCTGGAAGGAAAAGGGTGGGGATTTCCACTTGTCTTTGCACCAGGAGCAGAGTTGAGACATTGCTGCTCCAGCAGCATCTGGAAGGGCATGAATGGCTGGGAGCAGAAAAGCCTGAGGTTAAACAGAGGACTTAAATTTCCATCATTGCTGGACTGACCCAGGAAACTGCACCCTGCAGCAACCTACAGACAAACCTTTGGGAAACTGGGTTTTACTGGGATTTTGATAACATTTGACTTACATCAACTCCTTCAAATGCAGCAGCTTGGCCCTTCCTTCTTTCTGAGTGACTTGCACACTAACATGTATCAAACCCAAAGCAATTCATTAGCAAATAAAATACTACCTAAAATAGCACTTTAGAAGCACTCCTCTGGCTCTTCCACTCCTGCCTTGAGAACTAGACCACCTCTAGTGCCTTACAGGACTGTGCTTTCTGTTCTCAGGGCAGTGGACAAGATCCTGTCAGATTTGTGCACTTGCCACTTTTTCTGGGGCTGAGGGAAGCATTTCAGGTTTTTAAGCTCTGTGCCTCAGCCAGATTTCTTATTTCCTCCCATCAGCCTTCTTAAGGCAAATTAGACCTGCTTCTACTATGGTGTTTTTCTTATTGTTTTTTACATCAAAAGACAACTAGACTCCTGGTGAAATCTCCTGGTAAACTATTTCCCTGTGGCACTGCATTTTCCAGGCTTGTTTTGATGGTGTAAAGCAAATATTGATTAAAGGGTCTGAAGTGAAAATATACATGTATGTAAATGTGCACCCCCCCTAAAATAAACATGCACTGGGTATAAATAAGGAGGTTTGATGTCAAGAAGGTGACTGAGTGCATAGTGGTGGTGCTGTATAGGCTGGATCATACAGCAAGGGCACCCAGGATTCATCCAACCCGGACTCCCAGTCATCTGCTGATGTTAAGGATGTCCCTATAAAAGTAGCCAGAACAAAATAAGCCTATAAATTAACACACAACATCTCCCACATAGACAAGCAAAAGGTCATATCATTCACAGGCTTTGTGTAAGGGCAGTTGGCATTGAAAAAAAGGTTGTGCTAAAACCCAAGAGAAGGACAAAGATGACAAATATAAAACATAAAGCAGGGTGAAACCAGCCAAGAGATACCTGTAGGCACTGCAGGCCACCAAAATCCTCTCACCTCAGGTTGCATCAATCCTCAGACATGGATTTATTCTGCTTGTAAAGTTTAAAATATTCACAAGTGTTTGTAGGATAAACAAGATAAGGACCTGATCTATTCATAATGTAATGCCACTGAGGACCACAGTGCCATCAGCCACGAGGTCAGGGCACCGTACTCAGCATATGATTCATTTCACAATAACCCAACTTAACATGTAATTGTGTTTGATCACAGCGAGCCAGCTAAGGCTGAAAATAATAATTACATCTTCTATCAACCATCAACTCATAAATTACCACAATTATTGGATTAACTTTGCTCTGAGCCCTGAGAAGTTTTTTTTCCCCCACTCCTACAGGGTGGGGATGAAAAAGTGTTAAAGAAAAGGGGAAAAGTTATTAAACTGTTCTCCAGGCATACATTACTGACTCCAGGCAGACCCCTGGATAGGGTTTGAGTCATTCTCTGGAAAGAAAAATGCATCTTGGAAAGGCCAAGATGCACAGGCAGCCCCCATGCTGCCATTTCCTAAGTTTGGAACATTGATGTGAGAACATTTAACACTGATTTTACAGAGCCCTAAGGTATAGCAGGTATTTCTTAGAATTGCCAAAGGAAATGAAAAATACAGGACAAAGCAAGGCCCTCTTACTTGGTGTGTTTTCAAAGCCTATAGCAATATGGTAATAGCCAAACATGATGCTTTATAAGGATCTTTTCCTACATTTCACAGCAAGGAAAAGCACAGAGTGCAGACAAATCAGTGTCACACAGAGTGGAAAGGCTTGGAAGGATCCTTGTGCCATCCAGTAATTACAGAGGTCATCTCAACACAGGTATAAAAGCCATCTATTACATTTTTAATGCTTGGCTTGGATGTTCTTTTAGCAGAGTCTAGATGTAGCATACACCATTTTGGTTCCTAAATAAATTACACACAATTTGTAGTTCTCTTTCAGCAGCTTGAGCCCCCCTGATATTTCAAGTGGCTTTTTAAAGAAGTTAATCATTCTTAGCTTTCAGTAGAACATGTAAGATCAGGGACTGACATAGCCCAGAATCAGGCCCAGTAGAACCAATATTACTCAAAAAAAACAGAGTTTATTTTAATGGAAGCCTAGACAAAGATTGCTGTGCTGTGTAAAGAAAATAAAAGGGAACATTTCCTGGCAGAAGGGACTATGATAGCTCAACTATGAACAGAGAGAATCACAAACTGTTTATAATGGATGCTTTACATGCCTGGTCATACCCCTGGTACATGGGCATATATCTGCACATATTAGACACAAACAGGATGTGGTGGGGGGGCCAAAAGCTGAGGGAGGTTGCTGAAATCACTGTTGTAGACATCTCTGGCACGTGGTATTTTGTTCTATGACAAATCAAAATTCTCCAAGGATAGACAGTGAAACCTGGCTGGTACAAATCAACAGGGAATCAGGATATTCTCATGGACTCAGAGCAGAAAGCTTAGTTGCAGAAAGACATTGAATTCCAAGTCAGGCCACAGCACTAAATTCAAAAGGCTTTGTTTATTCACTAGTTGCAGAATGAAAAATAAGATTAGCCTATGAGAGATTTCATATGCCCAGTAAACACACATTAGTAAAACAAAGATTTATAACTCTTTGAAAATTATAACTCTTTGAAAACAAACCAAAAGCACTCCCACTGCATCCTTTTGCTCTCTCCACAGCTCAAATTCAGCTGTGTCAGTGAGGCTGAAGAACCAGTCCCAGCAGGCACCTGGCATGGATTGCAAACCAACATTTGTCAACAGTTCTGACACAATCCAGTACCTGCTCTGGAAATCCAAACCTGTCTCTGCACAAACAGACTCCTGTTTGCTTCACTCAAAGACAGCTTACGGCTTTTATCCACCTTTGTTTATTTACAAAGGAGATCCTGACCACCAACTTCTCTTTCATAATGGAGAAAAAGCAAGACTTTGACTACCAGAACAACAGGCTTTGGACAGAAAGGGGTGATGGTATTCACCGACAACAAATGGATTAAGCTGCATTTTAAAAGGTAGATGGGGTGACAAGAGACAGCACAGAGTGTGTTTTGCAGTTCTGACAGTGTAGAAACTTACAAAAAAACAAATCAAAGTGTTTTTCCATACGTTATCAGACAGAGTAAACATTAGTGCTTCTAATTATAATTGCAAATAAAACAAACATCCCCAGGGAAAGTCCATTACTGTCACTTTTTTCCTAACTGCACATAAAAAGATCATTTTGGGGGCTGAAGGGAAGGGAGATGGAACTTCTTCTCCTTGGGCTGGACAGCACAGGATTCCACAGAAAGATGCTGCTCCCACCAACCTGCCAAGCAGCAACACACCTGGCTAGAAACACAGGGCTGGAAAACAGAAGTCAGACCAATTCCCCATCTTCATCAGGATTTACTGCAATGGAAAATGGGAACACACAGATCCTGCTCCTCATCATCCCCTCAGTAAAGGGAAAAAAGGGCAAGTGCTCTTAGTATCAACTTAACAGAGTAAAATAGTTATCACATACTTAATTCCTTCCTACGAGGGTGGGGGAATCCACTGCTAAACTCATATGCTTATCAGCCAAGGTCTTTACTTGTACTTGCTTGGGAGATAGAGCACAGAAAAGCATTTTAGGACAGAGGACAATCATGCAATCACCTCTGCCTCAAAACAAGCAGAAAAGAATAAGGGAGAGAATCAGGGAAATAAATAACGCAAGAGCAAGAGAAACAACAGCGAATTCAACATGTTGTGTCAAAACACACAATCCTGTCAGGGATGCTGGCTCTGCAGAGGTGGTGGAGAACCTGCTGGGGGAGAGAGGGATGTGCAGGGAGATGCAGTGGCCCTGGGGAAGCTGCCAGGAGCAGCCTGGGATGCTCATACATGTGCTGAACCAGTTGTGCTCTCAGGCTGCACTGCCTGCCAGGCTTGGCTCTTTGGGTGCACTGAAGTTTTAAATAGAACATGACTTGCCAGAGGCAGATTAGAGTTAAATATTCTTTTCTTCCTCCCCTCTTCTTGCATAAAACCTTCCCCCTTGACTGGGAGTGGGGAAGAGGGAGAACTTTCAGCTGGAGCAGCCACACTGTGGAGTTGGTGATTTTACATGGAACAGGCTTGCTTAAAAGTGAACCTGAAACATCCACACTCATTTTTCTCCCTGGTGATGTCTAAGGAACAGCTTGATGCAGCTCAGGGGAGCAGAGAAGAGGCCCTGCCTCAGAGCCATTTGGTGAGCATTGGCTTTGCATTATCATAGTAGTACAGGGATCAGTACCGGGATGAGATGTGCTGCACACTGTCTCCCAAATCTGCCTTTCCCCCAATTAATTCTGCACATGTACAAGCAGCCTACTCAAGTTTGAGGGGAATGCAGGGTCATATTTGTTACAGTACAATGTTTTCTGTCTGCAATCCGTGGGCACAGATGGTGAGCTCTTTAAAAGCAAGATAACCATGATTGCCAGTGGAAGGCCCCTTCAAACAGACTTAGTCCAAATCACTTTAACCTTTTTTCACCTCTGGCCTCCCCCAAGTAAAGTAACACAGGCCCTCTCTGTACAGTCATTTGCAAATTAAACACAGCAAGTGCTATGAAGAATAAGAATCATTATTATGATGTTTCCTTGTTAATGTCCAGAATACAGGTATAGATACTAAGGCTGGCTAATGCACAAGTCAGTGACTTGAAAAGTGAGATGTGCCAAGTAGATGTGAATCATAAAGCCTCTGCAAAGACAGCACAGCTTTAAGATTATAGAGTTTACCCTCAGCTCCAATTGCCTACCTGAGAGATGAGAGAACATGAGCAATGGGCACAGCATTTCAGGGCCATAATAAAAAATGCACTAGCTGAGTCCTCTACCCACACACCCTCCTCTTCAATTTAACCTACTCCACACTATTTCCCAGCCTGGGTTTATCACTTGAATTGTGCTATGGACAGGATGAATAAAACTACAGAGTAAAGCACTCCCTGCCCACCCTCACAGGGAGGAATTCCTTCCCAATATCCAACCTAACCCCGCTCTCTGTCAGTCTGAAGCCACTCCCCCTTGTCCTGTCACTACAATTCCTGATGAGGAGTCCCTCTCCACCTTCCTTAGAGGTCCCTTCAGATACTGGAAGGTGCTGGGAGATCTCCAAGCAACCATCTCTTCTCCAACCTGATCAGCCCAAACTTTCTCAGCCTGCCTTCATAGCTGAGGTGCACAAATGGTATCACAATCTCAATTTAGGATCTTGTTTTCACTCTTAATTTTCAGAGGGCATTTAAAGTCATGTTTACAGTTCTACTCTATTTGTAGAGACACAATTCTACTAAGCATGTGCTTGAAATCTAGTAGATAAGCTGTAAACCAAACACCTGAGTGGCACTGTGCCCATGCACATCTACCTCCCATAGCCTGGGAATTGCCCCTTTCCTGAGGAACCCCCAGAAACTCCTACCCACTCTGCTTTTGAAGATGAGGACAAAGCCAGAACAGCACAAAAAGGAGGGCAGCTGATTTCAAAGTGCTTGGCCCTGTGTCTTATGTAAATGGCTCTGCTCAAACCCCATGATTTCCCTCTAGTTCCCACCTTCCCAGGGTGTGTGCAGTGCTTTGTCCTCCCAGCTGGACAGCAGCCTTTCCAAACACAACCCTGTTATTTCATGGGCTAAATGGGATAGCTCATCTTGTTTTCAAACAGGGAGGAAAATTAAAGGCTCCTGCTTATGCACCACACTTACTAGACCTTACATAAGTGACAAAGCCCACCCTGGCTCTGGCTGAAAGAAGGCTGGGAGGAATCATCTGGATAGCAGGAATTGTCTATTATAAATACACCACATGCATGCACACAAAGAGCAGTTCTCACCCAGACTAAACACTTTTCTCCAAGCGAGGTGTCTGCTTTGTGCTCCCTGAACAGGAAAGTCACATGTCCCACACTTTAGATAAAAATGCTCTGCAGTAAAGGAGGCAGAGTAATCCTTGCTCCACTATCACAGCCAAAGCCTTGAAAATTAGCCCAGTGGCTGAGTTCATCTCTATTTCTGCCCATACACTTCGAAACAGAACAGGATTTTGCAAAGCACCTCTTACACTGTCTGTGCTTAATTTTAAAGGGCTCATCCACTCCAGATTATCTCACTGCTGTGTACTGGGAATTGCTGCAGGTTGGTTTCTGCAGTCACTTCCCTCCCTTGCAGCACATGAGGATCCCATCCCTGCACACCCACGGAGCACAAGTGCTCTTCTCTGGATAGGATTGATGCTCCCCCCCAGCCATGGGCTGCACAAGAGCTGCACAAGGGATTAAACTCCACTCAGTTCAGCCCCTGTGATTTTACTGAAGCAGCACCACTTTAACACAGCATCCCTAGGAAGGAAATCCAACCAGGGACACAAAATCATTCCTCAGCCATGCCACAGCTCTGTCACCACGTTTCAGCAGTTTCCTGCAAGGGCTCCCTTCAGATTCAGCTCCTGGTGTTAGCACAACATTCAATAACCCTCCCACCAGAGAGAAAACTGCTTTTCTCAGAGTATTTCAGAGCTAACAGCCTTATCCCCAATTCCCCAGCCCAATCTGCTTCCTCCTTGTGACCTTGGGCACGTCACTTAGGCTGTCCCCAAAGAGCACAGTGACAGTGTAGGTCATTGCCTGGCTCCTCAGAGTCCCCTGTGTGAGAGCAGCAGTGCTGGCAGCTGGCACAGCCTGTCCCACACAGCTGGCACAGCCTTGGGCACACCCCATCCCACCCAGGCTCCCTGCCCTGCTTGCCAGCACAAGCTATTCTTGTGCTCAGGAGTGCAGCACAATTAACCCCACAGCACATCACACCTTCATTCTGCAGCATAGCCAGTTCTCAGCCTCATCTATAACAGAGAAATGCCTGTTCTTCCCAGCCCAGAGGGATGTGGTGGGGTTATATTTGTCCAAGGTTCAGGTGATGTGGTAACTGGGGCCATGGGACTGCCTACAAAAGGCAGATGCTCTTGGATACAGTCAAGTTCACAGGTATAAACCAGTCCAGCAACATTGCTTCTATTTAAAATAGGTGTTATTTAAGGAAATAAAGCCTTCACTGGATTCTATGAGTTTGCATCAAATGCACATCTTCCAGTAGTTCATCAGATATCAATTTTTACAACTCAAGGGATCAACATCTTATAGACAATTGTTTTAAACAGGAGTCCAAAGGAGAACATGCAGTGTAGGTAGAGGAGTTTCTAACACACAGATGTGGCAACAGCCATGAGCCCTCCCATCTCCACTGGGCACACCTAAACAGATAAAAACCTGAACACTGACTAACTTTTCCATGTGGCCACATCATCCCAGAAAAAAAAAACAAAGTGCTTCTCTGGAGACAACATTATATATATGAGCAGCTTTCAGAAGTCAGTCCCAAAGGCAACAGCAGTGATATGGGAACCACAAGGCCAAGCAACACTGAATTCAAGTGTTGTGGTTAGCCAGGGGTTCCCTGCAGAGATGCCTTCATACAGCAAAGCCCCAGGGCAGGCAAAGGGACAACTTACCAAAAACACACAGTGAAAGCGTGCCTGAGTTAGTTCACTGAGAGGGAATACTGAATTTTGCTCTGATTGTTATTGCTCCAGCTTTGCTAGCACCAAAATACACATTACACTATTATCCAGATCATGAGAATGTTTATCACTATAATTTTCTATTATTTTTTGTGTATAAAAACCCATAAACACCCCACACAAAATATCCTCAAACCACTACTCCCCCCAAAAATAACCCCAACTCCACCCCTACAAATCTCCTGTCAAAAAGACCCCCCAAAAATCCCAAACAAAGCCCTAAAAACAACACCCACAACCACCCAAGGAGGAAAGGAAAATAACAGACAATATAAAAGAATATCAGCTTTAAAACAAATGGCTTTACATACACCATAAAAAATGCAGAATTTTGACCAACTGCTTGTCAGGGCTCAGAACCATCTGGTTTGTGTTCCTGTGTCCTCTCCTCCAGTGGAGGAGGTTTGCATTCCTGGCTTGCTGTGTCTGATGCAGCCTCATTTCTAGACCATAGAGACACTTGGAATGGTTTCAGGTTTACTGGATCCTTACCCAAAATTAACTTTTGAAGCTGTTGGTTTCCCTCCTGGTGATAACAGCAGCCAAAACACTGCTTAATACTTCTTTAAACTAATTTATACTTGATTTAAATTAACTCCAATTGTCATCACAATTACCTTGTTCAATGAAGGTCATGTTAATTATCATTACATTTATTATCAGCTTTACGTTCTTTCATTTCCAGCAGTGGAGTGATGCCCTCATCTCTTTAAACACACTCTGGGATTTGCAGCCATATTTTGCCATCATCTCCTTTGAAACATTATTTTACTGTCATCTCCAACATATCAGATAGCTCAGGGATCAGAAGAGAGAAGTTATTCTACATGGAAGTAGTTAAGATGAAAAACTGATTGAGGCTGATCTGCCAGGAGATGGATCAAAGTCGGAGATGCTTCTGCTCACAGGGTAAATGTTATGGGCATTCTCTTCCTTGTAAACCAGGTGAAATGGTACCCTCAAAAAGATAGATGAAAGAACTTGATTATATCACAAAAATCCATTTTCCAACCCAAGCATCCTAGACTTCTGACAAATGGGAAAAGTTCAATGGCAAGTCCTGAGTAAGACTGGAAGGAGGAAAGTTTATTGGGGGAAAGAAAAACAAACAAAAGCAGCAACTTCGTATTTGCTTGAGAGAAGCAGCTTTATTTTCCTCTTTTTGCATCCTCCAACCTGGAAGGAAGATTTGCTGGTTTCCAGCACCTTTTGTCCTGCTGCTGTTCCCACATCCCATTGAGTCATGGATGGGTATTCAATACAGTTGTACAGACCAGATTCACTACAATGCACTGGTGGCTTCACATGGTCCAACTGGTGTAAAACAGATGGAAACACATGGTTGAGTTACACTGAATATCAAGAAATAATGAACATCAGCTTTGTCACTTCTTTGTACCCAGGAGAAGCAAAATCCAGCTTGGAGCAGGAGACAGGCAAAGGAAAAGCTGGAGGTGAAAAAAGTGGCTCAATTACAGAATCAATAAGATGGGGCAGGGTCTTCACTGTGGACTAAAAACAGTTTGTTCATTCTGAAATCAGAGGTGCCATTTAATTTTCAACTTCTTCAAAACTTTTTGTCCAAACTCAAAAATAAGGTAAAATATTTTTGTGTGAAAAGATCTTCAAAAATCCTTCCACAGGGAACAGTTCTTAATTTTAAACAATTCTTCCTCTCCAGCCTAGAAAAACCTCATTGCAGAAACTTTTAACAATTGTGGAATGTGTAGCCTGGATTCACTAGAAAGTGCAGCTTATTCAACAAGCAATATAGGAATTATAAAATAAGTGTCTTAGGATCAGTCTGAAATACACAAAACTGGCATTGACACAAAAGAATTATAGAGTTTGGGGGGATGAAATAAACTATTAAGTGAAACTTGCTCAAAACTTTGATTAGAGTGGCTATTAAGAGCATTTCTTTGTGCCCAGGGAGATTCAGGACACACCATCAGCAAGGGAAATTTTCATGTCTCAAGGCAGAACACAGACAAAAATCTCTCAGCACTATTGGCAGCAACAACAGCTATTTATTTTGCAATCCTTTACAAGAAGGAGGTCCAAGTAACCAGAAGCAGATGACAAGATGAAGATGTGAGAGGCTGGAAACAGCAAGGCTCAGGAAATTGGCAGCCACAGCATCTGAGACAGCAGCCTCATTTCCCAACACTTTAAATAGGATGTAGTGACAGTATTTATGTATTTATGGAGTTACAATGCAGCAGCTCATTGCAAACACTTAACTCTTTCATAGCAATCTCCACATAAAAGGTATCAACCATAGACTTTATTTTTAAGAGGAGTAGATGATCACAGACCCATTCTGCATTTTACAAGTGACTTGTCCCCTGAAAGAAAAGCTCTGGGAGGAACAAAGCCAAAAAAAATCAAATATTATCCTCCCTTCCCCAAAGCTACCTCAGCAAAGGAGCTGCAGCTGCAACCTAAACAGAATTTGCTGCCTATTATACCCTACTCCCAGCTTTATATTTCAGCTGCTCACATGGTATGAGTGAAGAACTATTTTTTATTACATTATGACTTAGTAGACTAAGAGAGATCAGGAGGAGCCACAAGAATGGGTGGTCTGCATGGAGAGAGATGGAAGAGAGACTATTTCCAAGGGCTGGAGTGACAGGACAAGGGGAATGGCTTCACACTGACAGAGAGCAGGGTTAGGTTAATCATATTTACACTCAGATTGGACATAGAGTTGATGAGTGCATGAAGAACTACACAGGATTTAACCAAGTGCACCCAACTCAGCTGGGACCCCGAGGGGTGTCATCTGTGCTGGACCCAGAGCCACAACACCCACCCAGCCAGGGATCCCCCAGGAAGGGATCCAGACTCAGCAGTAATTGAATTCAATGCAAACTGTGCAATAGATCAGATAATTCCTTGGCTGCTATTTTTTAATGCCAACATTACTTTATTAATTTGCATTTTCAGAGCAATATGGTCCTATTTAACAAATGGCCAAATAGTTTCCCATCAAACTGTGTGAAGAAATTACAGTAGGGGTTTTTTTATTATTCTCTTTTTATCTGGTTGGCAATATCAGAGGAGATAATGCGATGCCCCTGGCACTATAAAATATTCAGCTTTGTGAATAAAGTTCCTGATAAAAGAGCACCAGAAAGTAGCACTTTATTAAAGCCCAGTGCTTTAACAAAGCACGCTTTTAGAAGATTTAATTTAAAAATTAAATTGCATTTGAATCATTTGATTACTGTTTAATAACAATGCATAATTCATATCAAAGTCATTGCTTTAAAAAAAAAAATCAGATTCTGCTCTTTATGCCTATAAGAAAAAAAGGATTAGTAATTAGAAATTTTCCTCTCCAAGCAGCCAATTCTAATGTTGTACCTTCCTCCTGGAGAGTTCCTGTGTTGAGTTGCATTGTGTATCAAGGTCAGGTTGGATGGGTCTCTGAGTTGAGGGTGTCCCAAAATGTGATTCCATGACGATTCCAAGAGATTTCTAAGGGAAATCGCTCCAGTTTCCCAACAAGGAGTCCGTCAGTCCTGGGCAACCAAAGGGAACAAGGAAAATTAAAGGATGCTTTTAAAACTGCACTTGATTTCCCTCCCTCTCATTTTTTATACCAAGTTTGTCTGACAGTGACAAATGAAGTATTTTAACCCATATTGAAATTAATCCTTTTTTTTCTGGTCACAAGATGAATGGTGGTGGAAAAGAGAGACTTGGAGCCCAAAAAAGTAGGCAAAGCTATTCATCAGTTGGTATCTGTGTCCCAGATGCAAGAAACTGTAGGATGCTTCCCAAAATTTCTGTTAAAACCCTTCAAAGAACAATTTGTTCTAATAGTTAATCTTTAAAACCAATCCAATCCAAAGTGCTGTGTGGAGACTTTCTTTGATAAAGTTTCACATGAAGCACCACCACCTTAAAGCCCTAGATTTGTTCTTTTATCTCTGCACATAGATGTTGTCTTTTTCTCCCCTTCGTTTCCAAAACCAACCAAACAAAAAAATTGAGTGGTGGGAAAAAGAAGAGGAAAAAAAAGACTAAGATAAGAAAAACAGTGTGTGAGAGAAGAACAAAATTTTTGAACAGCCCAGCTCACTTCAAATAAAAACAGGATTAAAAACCCCTCATTAATATTTTTTTGGGAGACATGATGACATCCCCTCCATTTAATCCTAGAAAACAGAAGTGTCCCATTGTTACCTGGATTAAATCAGACCATTTACTTTCTGACAAACAATGTCTTAATCTCACCACCTGAAAACTTGAACAATAATTCATCTTTTAGAGATAACCTGGTACAGGACTTCATATTTCCCACCAAAGGCAACAACTCAGAGTCATGTAATGCAATGCCTTTAGACATTCAGTAATAAACATCATTAAATATTATCCAGCCAGTGTTATAGAAATCATCATGTATTTACCCCCAAATGAACTAAACCATGTGTAATTCTACAGCTAAAAGTACAACTTCTCTTTCAGATGAGCTAAAAGAATCAGTCTACAATCAGACCAGCTGTCTCCAATCTCTACCCCTAAAAATATATAAATCTGTGGGGGAAAAGCTGCCCCACAAAATAAAAACATATACAAGGAGCATCACTCAGCAGACTGAGGGAATGGTTTTAGTTTAATCTGCTTCTTGTAAATACACAGGCAACAAAAACATTGCAAACTCAAACTATGACATTTCTAGCAAGTCTTGGGCTGGAGGAGCTTCTGGACACTGAGAATATTTCAAGACTAAGGTCACTCATCCCCTTCAGATTTTAGAGTTGGTCTAATATGTCTTTGAGTCACATCTTTGGAAAAACAAACACTAAATGGGGATATAGACTATGTGTTACAGACTTGGCTTTGTTGGGTCCCTCTCCCATAGAAAACATCTTCTAAACTTAATAGACATGGGCTAATTTGTGCCAGTCTGTTCAGGCTTTTCACATTTCTCTACCCCAGAAGACAATTGAGAGCATTTTTCTGAAGAAAACATCATTTGACCTGGCTCCATGCAACTTCTCATTCTGCTTCTCAAATATCAGATCATCTCATAAAGGCACACTGTGCATAAGAGTTCCCTCCTCCAGCTTAATTAATTTTTAATGCTCAAAAAATTGCAGTTTCCAAAGAAGCCAATTCAAATGATTCATACAAAAAACCCTCCCCAGCAATGCCCTTCTGGGATGACTCAACTGCTTGTATTTATTGCAGTAGCTCAAGTCAGTGAGGGGAAACTATTTTGGAAGGTGGAAGAAGACTTAGGGAATTACAAAACAAAGGGAACCCGTATCAAAACAGCCACATTGCTCAGCATTTTCAGATCCTGGAGAAAGGGGCTGAGCTGGGCCATCCAAATTACAAAGAAAGTACAAAAAGATCTCAGGGATCACTGATTTATAAAGAAATAAATAAAAAATGCATCACTGCTAAATTCTTCTGGAGCAACAAGCAGCAGATCCAGCTTCAAAGCCTCAGTGAAGATAAGTGTTCACCTCATTCATCATTGCTTTTCCTTTTATTTTGAAGGAGAATATAAAGCTAACAGAGGCTGGAAGAATTTGCTTGGTTGCCACACACAGCCATGGTCAAGTCTCTGAAAATTTGCTATATGATTCACAAGTTTTTTGACCTTTAGTTCATTTGATTATAGCTTTTAAAAAAATATAAAATTGATAATTTGCCCTTATTCAGATCCAGAGCTTGGGGTCTAGGCTTATACCAATGAGATGCACACAAATTTTACTTTGCACTGCATGGTTACAATTGGTGTTAGTAAGCATTACATTATCCTCTTAATTAAGCAATTATTTCAGTTGCAGTACAGATGTCAAATCTTGGTGCTCATTAATTTGCTGCTCTTTAAATAAGCATCACTAAGAAAAGGAGTATTCCATGGGGCCCTGGAGTCATCAGAATTTCCTAAATATAGGTATAGCTGCCACCTAAGTGGCCAAATCCCTCCATCCCTTTCCAGCAGCATGACCCAAAATAGAGCTCTAAGCTAAATATAGAAGCAGGGAAAAAAAAGGATAAGAATGAGGAGGCTGCAATAAAAGGGGAAAGGGAAAGCAACACAACCATCTTTGAAATGCCCAGGTCTCATGGTTTACTGAAATCAATCTCTCAGGCAAGGGAACAGATACAAAGTGCAGTTTTATAAGGCATATGTTCAAGAAAACCATACTACTATAATGTATATATGTGCACAAATACAAAGGGAACATCATCAGGAGCTGGATTTCAGTGATCCTTGTGGGTCCCTTCCAACTCAGGATAGTCCATAATCACTGAAGTTTTAGCTCTCCAAGCTAAAGAATAGTACATAAAACACCTAGACATGGCAAACCACACAGGTTTTCTGAAGTTTTGTAAATCCATAAGAATTAAAGCAGAGATTCTTTTCCACTCTAGTGTTGGCAACACTCCCAGGCTGGGAGCAGCATCACCTGCCCAGTAGTTGCAGCTCATTGCAGTGGAGCAAGTGGTTTAATTGATGACAGCTCTGATAGCAGGAGCTATTGGAAGACTAGAAGGGTGATATTTCATCTTCATCATCATCCTCACTGCCTATCCCCCAGTTCCCACAGCCTGGTTCTCCCCCTTCCATCCCAAACTGCCTGCTATGATGGAGTTGCATTAAGGTAAACACAGAAGGATTTCAAAAGCCTGTAGATCAAGCCTTAACAAAGAAAGGAATGAGGCCCCCTAAGTCTGATCATCTGCCCATTGCCATGTTATCACAGCATCTCACATGTTCCTGTGGGCATCCAAAGCTTTGGGTACCCAAAAATTCCTCCTTTGGCAAGAGTTAAGACCAAAAATTAAGCTGAAATCTCAAAAGAATGAGAATCACTTCATTAATAGAGGAGCTGAATTTCAAAGTTAGATCCAAACCTGAACTCTCTCGCTCTACCCCACACTGAGAGTGATTGGATTTGAGCTCAGGGTGAAGTCAGATTTAAAGTGTTTATGGTCCCACAGAATACCTGTCACTCTGAGCTTGTACTTTTGGGGCATCTAACAAGAGGGGGTAAAGCAAATATGGACATAAGGGGAAGACACCTGCTGGCACTTACCCACCAAAATTTAGGAGTCAGTCTCCATATCATTTCTACTCATTTACCCCATGAACACAGAACAGTCTTAATTAAAAGTTGACTAAATCCCTGCAGGTATCAACACAGTTTCTCATTTCAGGCAAGCTCAAGCACTCAACTGTGCTCCATATCCTTTCATGGGTCCACACTCTGCCCTGCTGATAGAGCAGCTCCAAGCTCAGATCTAAGTTACAAGCAAGTGAAAAAGCAGTCACATTGTTTTAAGTTAATTCAATTTAGAAGTGACTTTTCTTGTTAACAGTTCTCAAAAATGATTTCTTCTCTAACTTCTAAAGCATCCCTGAAGCCTCCCTTCTCCCACTGTGCAGATGGGTGTACAGGTAGCAGCAAAATGCCAACACACCAGGTTTAAAAGGAGAAAAAACCAAGACTCCTTCAAAACCAAATCCCTTTCACATCCTAAGCCTGACCCAACCTGCCTGATGCTGCTGGTTAAGAGCAAACCAAGTCACTACCCAGGATGAGATGATCTTTAAGGTCCCTTTCAACCCAAACAATTTCATGAGTCTATAACTCTAAGTGCAGTTTTCATTTATGGTCTTCTGACAAGATCCTGTAGCACTGGTACAGAAACAGCAATCTCCACAAAAATAATCTATGGAAAATTCCCCCTGACCCTGGAGCCCCAGAACTGCTCTGGGCTCAGTCCTTATCCAAGCCATCCCCATGGTGCTATACAAACAACACAGAACTGTGTGGAAAGTAGCCTAGTTACTAACACAAGGCAGTGCTGGTAGCAGGACCACAAAGAATTCCTGGGATTAACATAACACAGCACAACATCAAAGCAAGTTTCATTGCCTACCAAGCTACTGATGCTCTTTTGGACAAGCTCTCAGACAGTAACTCTCAGTTCCACAAGCCAGCAGCAGCTGACCTCTTTCAGCATAATGCTGATTTCCTTCCTCACAGACCAACATCTGGCCACAACAGGAAAAGCCCCAGCATGACCAGACATGTAAATCAGCTTTGGCAACATCCCCCACTTGATGACCTGTCAGTGCATGATGTCCAGTCAGACTCACTCAATCTCTGCAGGCTCACAGGGAAACCCTCCAAAATGCTTATTAGCCTTTGCTGTCACTCTGCAGTGCAGCATCTTTCATCTTCCTTTGAGCCAAGGTGTCAGTCACCACAGGGATAGTTATACCAGCTCTGTCCAGGAGCTTCCCATCCCTCAGTTAAGGGCACACCTTTAATATCAAACAAGTCCCCTGCTCTCAGCTTGCCTGGACAAAGAGGGCTCTGTGTTAGTGGTTCCGATGGCACGTGCCCAAACCTCAAACAACACCCAGCAATACCATTTGCCTTGTTATCTGCAGATCCCAAGTGCACAAAAGGGAGACCCTTCCCTGTTTCCTAAACCATCCCACAAAATTACTGAGGCACAGGCCAGGGGAATAACAGATTATAGCTCACATACCACATCACTCCCCAACAACCAGGAATCATCATCCTCTTCACTTCCTATTCATTAAAAACAAGCTCAAGAACATATATTAGCATGCATATAGAAGTTCTGCCACAGACAACCAAAAAAAGGTGATATTTTTCTTCTCTTGGCTCTGTATTTTGCCTAAACACAGGTTTCTTACCTCTGATCTACAGGTGCTCTGGAGAGACAAGCCAATGGAGGAACTTATAATTCCAAAATAATCCTTAACAATCAAGGTACA
Organism: Campylorhamphus procurvoides; assembly: GCA_013396655.1. Taxonomy (NCBI): domain Eukaryota; kingdom Metazoa; phylum Chordata; class Aves; order Passeriformes; family Dendrocolaptidae; genus Campylorhamphus; species Campylorhamphus procurvoides. The sequence continues at coordinate 233,336 of WBMV01008079.1, forward strand.
GAAAGGCTTGCAAGCTCTAGAAGAAGCTCAGTGCTAAGAACACAGGGCTCTTAGTGGGGGGAAAAGGCACCTCCATTATAGTTACAGCTTCAGTATGTGATTTACAGGGCAGGAAGAGAAATTTGTTCAGTGCTAAGACACTCAGGAAGACAAAAATCTGTACCACTGGTTTCTCTAACATTGGTTTTTGTTTTCCCTTTCAGCTCAAATGATTTAATATAAATATAAAGTAGGGGGGGAAAGTGATGTTTTGAAGCACACAGCCTCTGAAATCCCTCCTGCTGGAACTACAATTTCTTTTTCTAGGAGAGGAAAACTGCACACACATTTCTTCAGGAGCTATGCCAGCTGTCCCACCTTACAGGACTGGGCACAGCACGTCAAAGGGAACACCAAAATATAACCCTAAGTGCCCAGGCCTGTTGGTACCCTGGGTTGTGTTGGCTGGTAGAACAACTTAGAGATGCTGCTAGCACTGAAGTGCTGAACCAATCATTTACTCAATGCATCACACAATTTCTAGTTGTGTTGCCTGACCCCTCAAGCAATAGAAGGAAAAAAAATAAAAGCTCAGACTTTTCTTGGGAACAAGTAAAGGTCAGTTGTCTCATCAAATTTTATCCCTTAGCAGTATGCTTGTTCCCTCGAGGAAATTTCTAATTGTTCCTTGATAATTTCCATATTTGAAGTTATCAACTGAGAAGTTATGCTGTAGATTTTAAGCGCTTCCCCAGGGAAGAGTCTCTAGTTTGCTCTGAACAAATTCAGAGTAACCCAAACAAGAGGAGACTCATCACGCATCGTTTGCTCCTGAAATGTATAACAAACAGAAGGTAACACATGTACAGTGGCATGCTACTGTCACATGCAATGTTCCTCTCACAGCACAGGGAAAGGTAGAGATGCTGTATTAGTCAAGGAGAGCCATAATTTCCAGGGAAAAGTTTCTTGATATCAAACTGTCAATTTCATTTATTTGGCCTCTGGTTCCATCAGTTGATCATCTCCCTTACACATCAGCACTTTCATTCACACAGTCTGCTCTGCAGCCAAAGGCAAAAGAGAAAACACATTTACTCATGAGCTGAGCAACCACAAGCCAGCACAGCCCTCATAATCTCTTCTTTCTTACTAAAGAGGGGGAATTTAGAGTTACTGCACATCTCTGCTAGGGCAGTGCCAAAGCCCTAGCTCAGTAAAGAGCCCAGAACTCACAACAAAAAGGTAAGTACTCACCTGATTCCACAAATAACCACTCACTCAGGTGCTCCATTTCAATGCAATACCATGGGTCAGGTCAAATAAAAATGTAAAATAAAAGTAAAATGACTCAAGTGTTGAGGTGAGCTGTGTGACTGCACAAGACACTACTTGATTGCCTACAAGATGTAACCTGATGTCTCTAAGTTATCATGGCAAGGTCTATGTAGTATTTTACAGTCACTGTATGTTGCAGAAACCTCTCTACCAAAACAATAAGAGGAAGAAAACACCTCTTTCTTGACCACAGTAACACTCCTGTAGTTTGCCTGTCACAAAGTCCTCAACAGAAAGATGTACAGGCTGCAGAACAGTGAATTAATTCTGCCCAGTGCTCAGCTTTAATTGCAGGACAGCCTGAAGGCCAATAACAGAATGAAGTCCTCTGTGGTAGACCCTGGATAGTCCCATGTTGTGTTGTGGTGGTTCTGCCTCTCCAGCAGAGGGGACAGGAGGCTGTTTTGAAGGTCTCTTCTTCATACACCTCCTTCAGTGCCATGGCTAAGGGAGCTGAGGAGACAAGACAGCAGCCCTGGGTAGGACAAGGTGAGTGGCTGAGCAATTCCCTGCATTTCTGTGCCAAGCCAAAAGCAGCAGGCTGGGCAGAGCTGCCTCGTGACTCCCTCCTGCACTTACACAACCCCAGCCTTGCTCTTTGGAAGGGCTCACGAGGCTGAGCAGGCACAACCAGGATTGGAGTTGGATGGGAAGAGATTAAGCAATGCACCCAAACTCAGGGCTGGGAACACAACCCACAGTTGCTGCCAGCCCACTCCCCACTGCCCACACTGATGCCTCAAGAAATTACATCCTTTCCACTGAGTGATTTGACATTTATGCTAAGCATGTGCTTGCCTTACCTATAGGCATTTACCAGTGCATGGAGAGTTTTCCTCTTTGGGAAACACTGGCTGGCCTTGTTTCAGCTCAGCACCCCCTGGTCCCCAGCCCTTTTGCTGCAAGAGCCCCCTGTACACAGACAGCATACACGTCAGAAGGACTTTAAATGTCAGTGCACATCTTTCGTAAGGACTTTCAGGCAAATCTATGATTAAAAGCAGATATTCAAGCAGAAGATTAATATATTACATCCTCAGGCTCCTTAAGTCATGATCCATATTTATAATGCAAAGCTAAAGCTTCTATTGAGTAAATACATCTTCTGCCTGCCCATTCTTCCTTCCTGCCCCCATATGTACACACTCACCACAAATGCATATATAGCATTTAAAGTGAGCAATTATTCACCCCAAAGGCAGAATATCCTTGCGTATGTGCATGCTAGAGAGGGTTTAATTCTGTAACTATCATGCAAGATTTGCAGCAGCAAGCCTTTTTCAAATTGAGACACTTCCCCTCACTCAGGGTGAATAAAGGTGGGAACAGCACATTCCAGTGGAGTAGCCACACTCATTCCAACCCCAGGTAGATATTTTCCTTCCAAACAGAGATCCCTGATTTGAAGTTCCTGGGATCCTACTTGGTCAGTCCTTCAGAGTGAAAGGTACCTCTTCATGACTGAGTGAAAGCCACTTAAAAACCTCTGGCAGGCGCTGAATTCAGAAATTGTACCAGAAAAACACAACATGAGCACAAACATTGCTTTTCAGCTCATGTTCATCTCCCCTCTCCTACTTTAAGTCATCTTTCTCAGCAACAAGCAGTGCCACTAGATGACTCAAAGTCAGCCAGCAAGAATCACCTTGTCATTGAAGTCAGAAATTTGATTAGAAGGAACATTTTGACCAACATCCTAGAAGCTTCAACCTGTATTTCTCCTTGGATCCTTCTCAGGGCTACAGATTTCTCTAAAGGAGAGGCAGAGTGCTGGTATCACTAGGGAGAATTCCACACAACCAAACAGACAAACACAGCATTCCTTAAGCTGGCTGGGAAATGCAGCATTCACACACACTTATGTGCATGTACATGCATGCACACACTTCAAATTCATCAGAAAACTAGACTATTTTCCAGCAAATTGAACGCACTCCATGTGTAGTAATCCAGTTCTGGAAGGAGAAGTGCTGTCAGATACATCAAAATAACATGCTGCAAACAAAAGTGTTTCCTGACAGAACCTTGAGTTTTGCCAAAAACTTTATTAAAAAATTCCTAGCAGGTCTCATCACTCTTTTCACCTCTCCTAAAATTTGCCTTCTGATATGCAGAATGAGCAGAAAGCAGTGAGAGAGAGAGCACACTTCATTCTCTCATGGGCTCCAATCACCCATGAGCAACTTCGATGGCAAATTTGTCACCATAGACCTTGTCTCACATCATCAGTGTCAATGAAATGCATTTGGCTAACTGAGATTCCTCCAATGAGATTATTTTAAAACACAAATCCCTTAGTCAGACACAAGTATAAATCACAGTGACACTGGCCCACTAAAGGAAAGAAAAGTCCCATCCGCAACCACAGGCATCACATTCTGGGTGTTGACAGAACCAGACAAGAACACCACCCATGGGACAGCCTGCTTGAAAACGAAGCCCTTCAGCACTGAGCAGGTCCTCAAGACATCACTCAAAGGATGGGGAATGTGATATTATACTGCAAGTCAGCAGAGGTGGGAGCACTGATGGGCACAGCATCATGAAGGAAGCTCCAGGCTTTGTGCTTTATTCATATCATCTCTCAAAAAGACAAATGCAAAAACTCCTGCCTTGTTCTCATTGCCTTGCTTGTGGCTTGGAGGTATCACAGCAATTTGTCTTTCCTTTTTTCCCCCCCATCCAACTCCAAGGGAGATAAAAATTACTTCTCTTCATAAAGGGTTAGACCAGAATTTTACTGCATGTCCCAATCAAGAAGTGGGGTGTAACCAAAACCCCCCTGAGCTGCCCTTCCCCTCTCTCTTGTCAGCAAAGAGAGGAGCACAAACTTATTGGTCTTGACCCACAACACATCAGCTCAGCACTGTGGCAGATAAAGGAAATCAAGGCTACACCTACAACCTCTAGAGAGGAAAGCCAAAACCAAAGGATTCCTGGGTCTGCAGTTTGATTTTGCCAACTCAGAAAGATTCCAATTTGCCATCTAAGTGTTCGTGTTTGCCAGTGGGGCATACAAGACACAAAGGGAGGCTCAGCTGGGGGATTTCTGGGGGGTTGTCACAGGGTGAAGTCAGACCCCTGCAATATTTAGTTCCTCCCCAGTAGAATTCATATAAACACAGATGGATGGCAACATCCAGAGATGGATGTGCTGCCTTTCACTGCAATCCAAACACCCCTGTGAGGTCCATCCTGCATCACTGGGCACACTGCAGCATTTCAAACCAGGGATGGCTCATTTCTGCCTCTCACTGCAATTGCAGCTGAAGAATTCGGTTTCTAAGCACAATTTAGAAGACAATAAGAATTTCCATAACTCAGGCTGAATTCCTGAGTTACTTTAATGCATTTTACTGGCAAGGAAAAAAAAAAATTCCACAACAAAATGGAGTCATTGCATTTCTGTGGTTCATGCCCTCTTGTTTAGCCCTAAAGAGGATTGAATTTGTCATCTCATGACACACAGGGCATTTCACTCGTTCTGCCAGCTACTTACAGCTTTGTGTTGCAGATTTCCTTACTGCTCTGCCTGGTTCTTAGAGTATCATGTAAGACTAGTCATAATTTGGTGTGGCACATACAGGAAGCAGTCCCTTTAAGATACAGGAGAGCATCTGCATCTGAGACTTGCTTCTGCTTTGTCATTATGAATATATAATCCCACAGCTTTGGGAAGGGGAAAAAGCAGTGGCAGTCCTTGCAAGTGGGTTTGAAGAGGTAGCAGCCCTTGCTTATAACAAAAATTAAGAAACTGATGCACAGATGGTGCATTAGTGTTAATTTTTGGAGAGTGTTTAGCATTCATGAAAAAAAATCAGATAAGGCGGGGTAGAAGCTCACCTTGAAAAGCCAAGAGGTGCAAAGGAGAGACATATCTAAGGTAAAGTATGCCAAACTGAACAACACATTTGCAAACCAGCTCTTTATAACTGAACCCTACCCAGCTATCACCACAAAAACACGAGCAGTAACTGTGGGCACATTGCTGAGTGGCTCAGCCAAGGATTTCACAGCATCCCACTGCTCACAAACCAGCCCCATACAGAAGTGGCTCATCTGACTGACATCTCTAGGACTGCCCTCAAAGCAGAAGAGGGTTTGTTCTGCCACTCAGGTGTCTTGCTTGGGAAAGCCTGAGAAAGGCTGCTGATCTATTTCCCAGAGTTGACCAAATCAAAATCATAGCAGAAGTTCTGCTGAGATTTCACATTTCTTCCTTAAATAAGGAGATAACATTCTATGGTCAAACAAGCAACCCCAAACCAAAACAAACCACTCACTTCCTTTCAACTACAATCACAAAAATTACTATTTCAATACCTATATTAAACCATAGAAACTGTTTTCTGCTTTAGAGGCCTTTTATTTTTGCAAGGACTGTACAAAAAGTGCTTTTTGCCATATTACCTCCCTCAGAGGGAAATCCATCCTGAGGAGCTAATGGGTTTTCTTACCCTATATCAAGCTGTATGGAATAAGTGCCCTTCTGTGATGTTTTTAGCAGATAACTGACCCAAGTGTTGTGGCATATGATGACCTCATGCTCTGAGGTAATATGGTAACAAGCAGATTTTATACTGCCTTGACAAAAACCAGGTGGCTTCTAAAGCAGAACACAGTTGGTATGGTTTTAATATAACAACTTTGCCAACACAGGCTACTTTGACACACATTGCACAATGCCCTGACCAAGCACAGTCCTTTACCTATGAGAAGAGTCTTTTTTCTACCTCAAAAATAACTTAAAATATTCTTCCCTTTGATTCTTAAGCCATTGCTGGATTGTTTGAGCAGCTCTGCTCTAAATACCACTTCATAAAATTATTTCCCCTGATTCAATTACCTATCTAATAAACCAAACTGAAATAAATTTTACATTCAATTATTTTAGTAATCTGTGGCTTTCTCAGTGCCCACTGCCTTGCCTTGCTGCTGGATCCCCCTGGGAGCAGGGATTTGCAGGAGACTATTTCCAAGGGCTGGAGAGCCAGGACAAGGGGAATGGCTTCACACTGCCAGAGAGCAGGGTTAGGTGGGATATTGGGAAGGAATCCCTCCCTGGGAGGGTGGGCAGGCCCTGGCACAGGTTGGGCAGAGAAGCTGTGGCTGCCCCTGGATCCCTGGGAGTGTCCAAGGCCAGGTTGGATGGGGCTCTGAGTGACCTGGGCTGGTGGGAGGTGTCCCTGCCCAGGGCAGGGGGTGGAATGGGATGGTCTTTGAGGTCCCCTCCAACACAAACCATTCTGTGATCAAACACCAGCCAGTTCTTGAGTCAAAATACTGCTCAGCCTGCAGGAAACCAAAAGACTGCCTAGCAAAGGAAAGCAGATCCAACTCTGAAAACACCATGAGCACACACTTACAAAGGCTACTGGCATCACAGTGCCATTAATATTCATTCCTTTATTTGAAGACCCCACACAGAACAATGGTGGATATCAGTACTTTGCCTTGAGATTTTCTCAAGAGCCTCTTCATTAGCCTTTGATTAGCACAGCAATCTTGTAAAAAGTTACTTCACCATCCAAAATGAGCAGTGCACATATCTGCCTTCTTTCTATTTCTTGCAATCATTGCTAGAAATTCAAAATCAGCAGCATCCTTGGGATGGGATGGGGGAGATCAGAATGTTCTGCTGCACTCTGGTCTACTCTAGGCAGAACATTTAAGAATTTATCACTAAAAAGCCAAGCATAATATCAGAGTTTTCACTTCTAGCTATGCAAGAAGGACCAGGTTTCATGTGTGTCACCCTAGAGACACAGCAATGGCACTGCTATAGGGCTACACTTGTAAACAGGGACACTCAAAAGTCTCTGATCTTGCAAACATTTATATTTTTTTTAAAGAGCACACAAAGGTTTTTAAGTGCTGGGAGTACTTCAGCCTTCATTTTTAATGAAGGATGGTTATTTTTATTATTTAACAAAACAGATGCAATAAACTTGTACCAAGTTTGAGAAAATTGTTACAGTCCTTTTGCCATTTACCTGACTCCCTTTGCCTGGGTTGCCAGACACATCTTGGTTTAAAATAAAAGATGTTTAAAGATCAACTTCTTTGGTTCTACTTTATTCTAGAAAAATCCAGTATGTGCAGCACAGCACTAGTCATGGGGGATTCAATACCCTGAGCAGAAAACAGGCTCAAAACCTGGTTTTCAGTTGCATTATTGCTTCCAAAGAGACAAACAGCACTTCATTTATTCCACAAACACTAAAGTAATTTTGGGTTGTCTTTGATCTTGCCCAGACCGAGATAAAAGTTATCTTTTAAATTATACTCATTAGAGTTTTAACCCACTTTTAAACAAAAGGCAGGTTTTGCACAAGCTAGCTCTAAGAATCTAAGGTACACATCTAAATTAGGAGGACAACACCCTCAGCTATCTCCTCCAGACCAATCTTCACTGGACTAGGGAGACTGGAGTCAAACATCTCCTTGCTTAAATTACTACAGGGTTCAAATTAAGCATCTTCAGACACAGAAAAGCCCCACAGAAAATGATTCCACTTATTTTGTAACATCCACCTGTGCAATTACTTCCACATTTACCCTTCCAATGACTAATGAGAAGACAGAGAAAGCTCTAGGAGCTTTAAGTTAGCAGAGGTTATTCCTACAGCATTGGTTACAGGGGGAGAATAAAAACCCACCTAAGAACCACTTGGTTCCTCATTTTTATTTTGGCAATTTAGGGGGAATTAAGCCAGTCCTGACCTTTTAGTACATGCAGTTACACATCTGACCAAAGCTGACTCCCCTCCTGCTGCCACTGCTTGGTCTACACACTTTCCAGGAGTTAAACTTGAAGTTATGCCTTAGATAACAAAGTGTGGAGATGGGAAGAACAGGAGCAGGACCCAACACTCCAGTTCCCAGTCCAGGAGCTCAGCTTTCAAAGAGACACACTATAACCAAGTTGTTGACCATATGCAGTTAAGGTTTCCCATCAATCAGCACCTCTACCCTCTATTGCAATGTGCAGTAGAAAAAAAGGAAAAAGTCTTTAAAATAGTCCTTTGTTTTGGAGTGTACAAGAATGTTTGACACAAGTCAAACAAACTACAGGAGTTAGATTGTTCAACAGATAAAACAACCTTCAGTTTTTCTACTGTACACTGAAAATTCAATATTCAGCATAACACTCACTGCCTACAGGGTGCTCTGTGAGAGAGAATCCACAGCCTCTTGTTACACGACTTCACCCAGAATCAGGGCACTAACATTTTAAGTGAAAAGCATATAAAAGCTGATCCCAAAGTTAGAAAACTCAGGGGTGCGAGACAGGGTCCAAATCCACCTCCCCAGGATGCATGGAATTCTATGTACACGTGTTACATGCTGGGTGAATGCTGCAGAGCTCAGAGGAGAGGAGGCTGTAGGGAGGAAAGAGTCAGTCTGTTCTCAGGAATAAGTGACAGGGCAAAAAGAAACAGCATCAAGGGAAGATTTAGGTTGCATATTAGGAAAAAAATTCTTGACCAAATGGATCTCCAGCCCCTGGAATGGGAAGTGTTGAGTCCCCATTCCTAGAGATGTTTAAAAGACAAATAGATGTGATGCTCAGGGACATGGTTTAAGTTGTGGAAAGTAACTGTTGAATTAAAGGTCTCTTCCAGCTTAAACGATTCTGTGATTCTAATCGAAATATCACCAAATTATCGCTGTTTTCAGCACAAATACAAAACACAGATCTGTACCACTATATGAAGAAAATTACCTCTACTCCCACCAAAATCAGCACATAGTGGCAAAAAATTGAAGGATGTCTAAACTCAGCAGTATTTCATCCTTACTGACCATTTATTGAGAAACGGATCCATACACAGCACACCCTACTCATGCACTAATCTGACTGAAAATAGGCTTTTTTTTGAGGATGGGGCACAATTACTTCAGCTTAATGCAACACAACCAGGTCTCATGCATTTTGTATCTCAGCTACATCAAGAGGTATAAAAACCTGTGAGCATCCTTACACAGCTACCTGGAATTTAGGCAGAGCATTTGCATAAATTTATACCATACCAAAAATTGTATTGCACTACTCATGTGTAAAATGGAGCAGAAGGCACTTTAGTGAAGCAGTAATCAAAGTGCAGAGCATCTCTTATTGCCCAGAACAAAAGCCTTTCCCTTTCTGCAGGCATGAAAAGGTCGAGTGCCTCCCACACTTAAATAACTGCTCAATAATCTCCCTTTAAAGAATGAAACTGTATCAGACTTGAACTCCTTTTAAAAGGAAAAAAGAATCCAAACCCCACAGTAAGTTTCCCAGCTCCCCTCTGGGTTATTCTAGGCACAGCAATGTTGCATTTGGAAGCTTCCCAAAACCACGTGTGACTGACAACACCAGGTTGTCTTTTCAGAATACATTCAGGTAAATAGCATTGCAATGTTAGTCACACAGGGAATTCTGTTCTGAGGCAAAACGTGCCCGTGCAAAACCTTGGCTGGGTATAAATGTATAAAACCCAAGCAGTGGTTTAACCTGCTTCCAAGGCTCACACATTCCAACAACTTCCATTATTCTCCTATCGATCTCCCCACATTCTGCAGAGCCACAAACGCAGCTGCCAGGCTGGCAATTTGCTGATTCAGGCACTGGTCCCCCCTCTTGTTCTTGTTTCAGCATGACTTGGCCAAAGTGGAGCCTCATTTGCAGCTTGTGAAAGTGCCACAGCTAAACAAATATACATACATGAGGGATTCGTCAAACAAAGCAAGCTGTAAAATTACCAGAGTGGAAATCAAGAGCCAGCATTTATTATATGATGAGCCACACCTCAGCTGGCAAATTTCAGCCACACAGCATGAGAAGAGGGAAGAAGGGACTCCAAATTCCTTTATGTTAGCAGAGACTGGGAGACAAAAGCCTGGAAAGCATTTAAGGAGTGACATATGTGCACAGATTAGTTTGCATTTCCCTTAACACTGCAGGGCATTCTATCAGAAATATTTCCATTCAGCAGTTGAATTCTCCTAATACACCTTCTAATTAAGCAGCACCACTACTATTTATTTTCATTAAAATGCGTGAAACTTACACATGTAACATTTGTTTCACTTTTATTTCTTCTTCCAATATGCTTTCCCACCAACACAAGGTTTGAGCAGGTTAGTGAGCTGTACTATTATTAAAGCAACACACTGAGCATTAATTATGACAGGTTACAACATTTTTCAGCTGCATACAAAGAGCAAAACCCTTGGAGATTTATTCTAGATGGACAACACCAAAGGAAATAAAGGCAAAGAGGGCAGGTGAGAATAAAGCAAAATATGCTTCTTATCAGCCAAGCAATTTGCTCCATAGGTACCACAGCCATCCAGGGACAGGATGCAGAGGTAGATGAAAACAAGTGTCAGGAAAGAGAGGAACAGTCCCAAAAAGACCCTTGAGAGGTAAATGAGAACCCAAGAAGGTATTTTCCAATTCCAGTCAGCACTCCTGCTGGAGGTGTTGCCTGGGATGTTTGCCTACTACAAATATTTGAGATGGTGATTATTAGTTTTAAGGCTTCTTTTCCCCAATTAGAAGTGTGTGGATACATAGATGACTGGAAAATTGCTTTTTATAGGACTAACCAAATCCATGATATTCAGTCCTTGTACCATTCAATGCATTAAAAAGGCTCAGGCCACTACTGTTAGATTTTAATGTAGATAAACAAGTCAATAATCTTATTAATATCCTAGTTAACAAATTTTAATTCACTATTCAAGCTGTACAATGATGAAGTCAATTTCAGGCTTAGGAACAGTTTCTTAAGTTTATTTATTATAAATTTATTATTTATTTACGTAGAGGGGTTACAGCAGCAAATAACTGCAGAGCTCAGAATTAAGGCACAAAGAAGAGCATCTATAGAACAATTTTCTCACCACTAAAAATAAAGCATTGCTGCTTCTCACAGATTTTAATTTGCTAAGCATTTTCCAGTCATGCATCCTCCACAGAATTTAAGGTGTTTTCTGTCTAAGAAGAGTCATTTACTGAACTTTATGAGCAGAAGAATGCTGTTACTGACTGAGTCTAGAAACTAAGAGACAGTATTTAAGTGATAGTCCTCTGGATTTACTGGGGATGGGAATGCAGGGGGTTTGCAGCCCAGGGGGAAAATGCCAGGTTATAGGAATAGAGTTGCTTATATTGCTGCTTAAAAGGCAAAAATTCTCCCACAGTGGATCCTTTGCTACATGCAAGATGCACAGTGCCATTAGGACTTGTTCCTCTTCCATACCATAACCTCTTGGATCTTAACTTCAATTCTCTTGTAGGATGCAAACTCCCTGTGTACAAGGAATGCTACTCCCATTAACTAGGCAGTGTATTTAAAAATTCATGGTTAAAAGCAGTGCTGTTGTTAAAACAGAGCAAACTGAAGAGGAACACCTGGGTTCTGTTTCCATGGCTGAGTTCAAGCCTGCAAATCTAATTTAATCCTCCTCACCAGAATTGCACTCAGACTTCGTACAGTCATTATGAAAATTAATACTTCTCTATATAAAAATAAATACACACACTTGGAGAAGTGAAAATATACATACAACCAAATTGCTTTCAAACCTGGAATGATAGTTTAGTTCTAATGATTAGCTATTGCAATTTAAAATGGAAACCTATACACTGAATTGGAGACATGTTAGCCCAATTCTCAGATTCATTCAAGGAACATTCCACACTTCAAAAAAAAGAATCATTCATGCCTTCTAAGTGAGATTTTTGATTGCAGAGTCTAGCTGAGCTCTCTATCTGTCCCTACTGAGTCAGGACAAATGACAGGCTCAAAACAACTTGAAAATCCCAAGGAGGAAATGATTCTAAAACTGATGCTGGATCTTCCACCGGGTGCATCCCTGCTGCTGCCAGCTTGGAAAGGGAATGACACTGGAGCTACCACGCCAACCTTCCAGGCATAAGGTCCTCCAACACCAGGAGATACACTCCAGTGATTACTTGATCTACTCTAAAGCCATTCTGTACTTTCAGAGTGCTAAAGAACAGCTTTAATGTACTGGTGAATCAGACTGAGAAGCTATTTAACTGCAGAGTACTGGAAAGAACATATAAATTAGTTTTTCCCAGGGAACCATGCTCTCAGATTCTCTATTTCCCCCATCACACAGAAGGATGTTTTCAATCCTCTCTTGTTGGTTATTACACAAAAAGCTCCTGAGCACTTTCAGCATTTGAAACAACCATAAAGGACACAAAACACAGATAAGTCTCAGTGGATAAACTCCAAGCCAGCCAAGACCACACTGCTAAGGCTCAGTCCAGTCCCAGAAGAAATGGGGAGCTGGGAGAGGGATGACAGTGCTGACCCTTTCTTGGGTTGGGGACACCACCCATCTGGTTATTCCTAAAGTTAGGTCAGTTTTGTGTGGAAAACATCCCTGTTGCTGCAGAAACAGCACAACTTCCCAGCTGATGGAATGCACCAGCATCGAGCCCTTCCCAGAGATCCTCACTAAGGGTTTAGGGACTGAAGGGATTGCACCCCGAGGGGCTTTTTCTACCTTAGAGAAAAAGAAAAGGGGAGGTTGGGGGAGAAAGACAACTCTAACATGTCTTAATCCCTCAGATAACTCACTGCAATTCTTAGAGTACTTGAATTGGCATCAGGGGGACTCAGTCCCAGGCTAATAATTGGCATAGAGCCTTCCAACTCCAAAACTGCTTCCTGGGTAAACTCGTATTTTACTGATCGTGGGCAAATCAAGCTGAAAAGGAAGGGGGGAGCAACACTGCCCTCCCTACCTGCTTGCCCATCATCCTTGTGCTGCTGCCCCCTCCAAGCAGCCAAATCAACCTGTGTAGGAAGAGGTGGATGCAAACCTCTTTGTCCTTGCCCCAGAGACCTTCATGGCATCTCCAAAATTAACATTTGTTCCAAGGGTTTGCATCCTCAACAAGGCCTAAATCAAAAGCAAAACAGCTTGACTTTCAACACCCAGGGAGAACCTCCAGAGTCAGCAGTTTGGGAAAAACATCTCTGCAGGTATGTGGAATGATTTCTGCTCTCAAAGTCCGCAAAAGTCAATAAACACAGCACCCTGGGATGCTGTTTTGCAAAGAGCTTCTCTTCAGGGAAGAGGGGAAATGACTCAGAGGGAAGGGCCAGGAACAGAGAGAGGCTTCAGAGAACAGGCAGCAGCATTGAAGCAGCTTGCTGTTCATGTGTTCCCCATCAGGAGCACAGACTTTGACAGCCAGCACCTCTCAGTGCTCTGCCTGCCTTATTGCAGTATTTATTGCAGTGTTTTACTGGCAGCAGTCACACTGACAGTGTGCTAATTATGCTACAGGACTTGGAATTGCTGTATTTTCTTGCTTAGTTACTTTACCTCCTTTACATTGGGTCTGTTTCACATAAAGCTCTACATTTGGGTTTTCCTCAGTCCAGGACTAGTAGGGAAACACTCAGTAAAGGTGGGGGATTCAACAAAATTATCACATGTGAAGTATTGTCAGCACAGGGTAAGCTGGGACACAAGTACAGCAAATTGTCCTTAGAATCAGCCAAAGAAACAAAATACATATTTTAAAGCCAACAAGACACTGTTTTTCATACACACACAAGCATTGCTTTTCTTCCCAGCTCTAGGAGACCCACAAATATATGCATAATGCTGCTTACACAGCATTTTTGACCCTTTGCCAGCACACAGGAGATAAGCAAACATATTCCAGAAGATAACAAAATGTATTCCCTACAAAAACCAGTCCCCTACAGGTACCCTGCCTAACACAGCAGTATCAGAGGGCCCTGAGCCACTCCATGAGATCTGGTCCATCTTATTGCTACAGGCACAACACCACACTTGAATCCTGGAAGTGGTTATGGCAGGAGGGTAAGAACCACAACCACAGATTGAAGTGACACTGCCAGAGCATCCAAGCTGGGCCACTCAGCCCCAAACTCAAGGTTCTCTGCCCAGTTCTGTACCATGCAATGCAGACAGGGCAGGAGACAAGGCACACCTAAATTCACAGGCCACACCATGATGAGGTATTTTCAAAAATTACCTAAATTTTTTTTTTAAAAAAGCAGTAAAATAACACCACTCAAAACTCACTCAAACTACCAAGGGCAGTGGTAGAAGAGCACTTTTAAATAAGCAAAGAAAAAATAAGGTTCTATTCTTGTTAGTATAGACCCAAGGCAAGAACTCTTCAGCATGAGGAGCCAGCACTTTCTATTCCTCTCTACATCACTTTTTGCAGTTCAGAACACAAAAAAAGGGGCATTTTTTCCCAATACAAAATATCTCAAGTGATGAGATTACTCAGACATCAGTGGGTCCCTGGAAATTCTTAACTGCATAGAAGTAGTGTATATAATAGAGCCAACCTGCTTAGGGCCCAGGGAGCCACCAAAGAGTGAGAAGAGCTTGGAGAAGAGTTTCCCTACCCAAAGACATGCCTCGTGGTGGCTGCATTTTACTCTTTCACCTGCAGTAAAGGGTGGGACAGACAGTGGTGGGATGATGTGAACTGGACTCAAGCCTAAAAGCAGTAGAAATTGAGATAATGACTGGAAAGTGCAATAGAAGGAGGAAAGGCAATATGACCAGGCTCCAAAAAACCTCCAGAAGACTTACTAATGCCTGGTCAGGTGGTTACTTTCAGCTCGCAAAGCTTTAATTGTTTTATGTGTTTGGGATAACTAAGGAATTTCTTTTTTTCCTGGAGAACTAGGAATACAGATCTCTCCAATAAGCATAATGCAAAGCCCCAAATTTGTTCATTTCTCCAAGAAGGAGCTCCAGAGCACAACTCTTTTTTTTTTGTTTTTCTTTTTTGGCCCCTTCAGATTCTCATCTTCAGTCTGAGAACATTTAATGACCTACAGGATATGTTGCAAGCTCTCCCCCTTTGCAGGAAATCACCTCATACATACACTGCTTAGAAAAAGGAGATTAAGTAATGGCTTGCTGTGGTCTGGACAGTCACCATCAACTGGATTTACACCCTCCATTAGTGCACTTAAAACACTTGGAAAGTAGCTTAGTACCTAAATCTTTACAACAGACACACTCAAGATGCTTGGGAAGTGCTGCCAATATTGGGAAGTCAAAGGCAAAGATGCAAAGGAAGGTATTGACACACAGGAGAATGGAAAACTAATTTAAAAACAGTGATTTAAAAGACCTGTCTGCTTTTGTGGCCTTATTTTTTTAAGGAAAAGAGCATCGAGTCATGAATGAGGCCATCAGCTGGGACTGAAAAAGGAAAATACTTAAAAATCTGTTGCACCATTAACCTACAGAGCCCACCATTACAGGTGGCAATTAAGACAGAGCAACAGCCACAAAGACAACAACATTAAAGCAAAATAAACACCCTGTTCAGTATGGAAGGGGTAGATCCTGACACTTCTCTGCACAGAGCCAATCTCCAGCTCTCAGAGAACAGAGAGGAGCTTTTATGAGATGCTGTAGTGGAGGGTAGAGAGGGAAAAAAAAGGAAATTACTGGCTTGCAATAACAAACCCATTGGAGTGCAAAACAGCCTCCCAGAGGAAGCCAAAAGCTCTCATAGTAGATAAGAGGCAGGAATAAATCTCTTGTCCTTATACATTATCATCTCTGAAGGAATAATTGGACAAAAGTGAGGCAAAAAGCAAGACCATAATCCCCCTGAATAATATTAGTAAAGAAATACATTGAATTAAATTGTCTTCTGGATAGCAGAGCTAGAGTCACTAACACAGATAGTGGGCTTAAGTATTTAGAACAAAAAAGAACCTGAATCTTACCCAGCCTTCTTATGCCATATTTGGGAATGCACAAGTGTAAATACAAAGCATTAAGTGCTTTTCTGAAGAGATCCCTGCTGGTAATATTTGGGGTAAGTTACTATAAACATGCCCTTCATTCATCTCAGGCAGGGTGGATAGAAATAACAGTGCTTGGACTTAATAGATTATTTAGTTTCCTTCCAAATATTGAGCCTGCCACTAACTTTGCTCAAGTCAGCTGGGTTTAACCCCCAGCTCTAAGTTCCACTGGGCTTCAATGCCTCACCAAGCCAGGGTTGTTATTTCTACAGCATCACAAACAGAATATTTCCAGAATCCTCCCTATAACAGAGCTTTAAGGAAATTTGGACAAGTTGAGAGTGAGTCAGTCCATCAGTGGTTTTTAACAGTGACCCAGAAGGAACTTCTGCCTCAGGAAAGCCCAATGGAGAAAGAAGGGAGGTATTCAAGCGAAAGGCTGGCATGCCCTCTTGCTTTAGCCTTTGCTACTTGGCAACACCAGGAGAGAGCTCTGACATTTAATTTCATCTGAATCATGGAGCATTTCTGGAGAAACTTACAGTCCGTGTACTCTGTCTCCCCATCTCACCATGATCAGAAATTCTCACAGAGCCCAAGAATTTGTTTCAGCAAACAGGTATTGGTCTGTTGAAAATGTGCTGACCTGCTCTGGCAGTGGAAACCAGAAGTTGAAGTTCATCTTACCTGAGTCACCCCCTGCACCAATTGTAGCAGGTGCCTCATCACAAATACAGAGTTAAACTAACAATAATCAGCAGGTAATAAAGGCAAGCAACAACTGCATTTGTAGACTTTGTACAAAAGAGAAGCAAAAGGGAAAACGTTCTCAGCTGTTGCCAAAAAAATAACAAGCCTTTAGCCATGTACCTGGGTGGTGAAACACAGGAACATGACTCTTATTTTTTATTCTCTTTGCTATTGCCTAGAGATATTGGAAACATAGCAGGTGGGAGACACAAATTGTGGTGGTTTTTTTTCCTTAATGTTTATATGTTGATTCCTAAGTATTAAATACTTATCTCTGCCTTGGCTACAGGGGAAAGACAAAAGTCACTTGTTATTCCTCGATGGAGTGCTTTTCAATTATTTCTGCACTTCTTTCTTTACTTGACCTCTGCTAAGTGAGGTGGATGCAAAGAAAGACTATTGTTGAATGGAATAAATTGACTATGGAAAAGAGAACTTGAATGCTAAAGCCTTTTTATCTTGCTCTTATGTCATGCATACAATAACACCACAGGAGTTAAAGGCAAGTTTAATTTTCTTCCCCGTTAAAAACTTCAATTAGCTATCTATATTTTAAGTTGGTCCTTTCCCTCCATCTCCTATGGGCATTTCCCCTTCAGACTCCAGCACACATAGCTCACCCCCATTACACCAAATTGAAAAACAGTAACTATATTCTGAGAAAAAAAGAAATGGAAATAGAAGGCACCCTGAATAAACAAAAAAATCCCCCCATTTTTATATTTAAAACACTTGGGATACAGAAACCCAGGGGCTTCAGGAGCTGCAGCACCTTTGGAAACAGCCCTGTGCATTTGTCCTTACTGCCAGGAACAATTCTAGGACACAAAAAGTCGACCCAACTGGAAAGCTACTTGATTAAAACCCCAATAGAACATTATTGCCACTTGTTTCATGGGTACTTCATATCCCCTGCATCAACACCAAAGGGCTCTTACAGACAGTTGTAAAAGTGGAGTTTTTTTTAGCCCAAATTTATTTCACACATTTTACTCTCCCACCCTTAACCCTCTTCTACTTCAAATGCTTCCCAGACACCCGGCTGAGACACTCTATATACACCCCCCTCCCCAAATCCCATTTCTGGTGCTCCTGTCCCCACCAGCACAGAGCATCTTCCTTTTGAGGTGTGGGACACCCTCCGAGTTAGCTCAGCACAAGACAGGCACTAGCAGAGCTTCTCTTTGTCTCTGGGCAAATCTCTTTAGAGAATTCAGTGTTTTCTTGCCTTTTTTGGTGTGTGGTTTTTTTTGTTCCATCTCTGTTGCTGTGGTCCAGAGGAGCCTGGATTCTCTGGGGAATCCTCAGCCAACAGCATTTCCTAGGGTGGGCTCAAAGCTAATCCCAAAAACCCCTGTCACAAGGAAGAGCAGCCCCAGTGCTGCTTTAAATTGCAGCAGCTGCCACATCTGCACACAGTGCAAGTGTGTTCTTGTTTGAATCCACCTCTTCTCATCGTTCCTTTTCCTCAGACCTATTTTGGGACTCTCACAGAGGTGAATTAAAATGCATGAGTGGAAGGAGGTCCGACTCATGGTATTTATCATCTGATTGCAGACAAGTCTCAGTTTGCCAGCCTGGAGCTCCCAAAATGCAGCACAAGGGTGCCAAAAAGAACAGAGACAAAGCATCACTTATTGCTTGGACAGCTCTCCCTGGCTTTAATGAAGGGTGAGTTATGGGCTGCACCCTCGTGTCACCCACTACAGACCTGCCACTCTGCACTCTTTACTGGGAATATCCTACAGACCTAAACCCACTGCCCGAGTCCCTTCACATTAACAAGCCAAGGATAATTTGAATTTGTGGTGAGGAGTAACTGCAGTGCAAAGTAATTGCAGACAGGAGTAACATAATTTTTCTTTTTAACCTATACTATTAGATTTAGAAATAACATGCTTTCTGGTGTCTTAGTCTTAACAACTAACTGATTTATAGAACTATTAATTACTATTTATTAGAAAGTCTAATGGGTCAGTAGTTAAACTAATCTATTAGTAACAGCTTTATAAAAATCTCTGCCTCACATAATCATCTTCTAATTTAAAGACCTTAACACACAACATTGCTGTACTACTTCATAGATGTAATTACTGCATCACATTACCAAATTCTTAGAAATAGCCCTGTTTTCTCTCTCGAGGCAGAATTAACCATCCTGTGATTTCCTTTCACTCAACTGCACAAGTGCTGTGGGAAGCATTTTTATCTTCTTACACCACCTGAGAGGGTTCACAACTTCCCACCTTATCAAGGTAAATGATCTTGCCACTGACTATTAGTTTCTTACCATGTCTGTATCTAAAAACCCAATGATCTGTTCCTGCCTGTGATATCAAATGAACATGCAGGGTAGACCATCATTTCTCAGGCTTTCAGACCCCTGTGGCTTAGCAGCCTTCACATGACCCAGCATGGGCAGCAGCCTGGCTCTGCCTGGCATGGGAAAAAGGAAAACCAGATGCAAACACCAAATGGAAGAGCTGACCCTCTCCCAATTCCTTAGGTACCGAGCTCCTACCATCTCAAACACACATAGCAATTCTGAGGCCAGTTTAAATAATTGCAGCCAGTAATTAAAGCCTGTTCTCATCCCTTTTACCCTGAAAGAAATAACTGCTGCAGACCTCTAGAAAAGGAGTAACATGATTCAGTGGCACAGAGTTAGCTGAAGAAGTTCATGCTTTTTCCTTTCTCCCTCTCCACAAACTCACACTGTTCCAGCTGCAGGTTCTCACCCCATGCTTGCTGTTCACTGCTCCCAAAACTAATAACCCAGCTTAAAAAGAAACCCCAAACCCCTCAGATCTCTTTTACACTATAGTATTAAACTGTCACACTATTAAAAACCCCCTGAAGAGCTCAATGACACCAGCAGGAACACCATGGACTTGCTGCAGGTAGTTCTGTACCTGCACCCAAACAACCTGGGACCTCTTTGAACCATTTCAGAGCCCACCAGAGGTCAAGACCCACCCTTTGGGACACACCAGCTCAGGTTTAACAGTGCTGTCAGGGCCATCCTTCTTTCTACCTCCCCCCTTAAAGCATCTGAGGTCCTGACCAAGTTTAGGGCAGACCTGTAAATATCTGCTTGAGGCATCACGACCCATCACTTGTGCTACACACCAGGATAAAGCCAAGCATGGCAGAGCTCTGGGATGCTCAGAACAGCCCCAAAATTGCTTACTGAATGCTTGTGCATTCCCAGGACACACATGCACACATTCATTGTTCCCCTGCTCACCATTTCCCCCCTATTTAGGCAACAAAGATCCACCTGACCACTTGTCATCTCTGCACAACACACTTTCAGTAAGAACACAGGCTCTGTTTCCATAGGGATAACAAGAACTCACTGCCAGACTGGAATTTGCTCCTACCTAATCCATCCTGCAGCATTAAAACAGCTGATTGCTGTTCTGGGGGAGCTGATACTTGTTTGGGAGCCCAATTCCCCCTGTGGTGAGGTGAACAGAGGGGCTTCTCTCAGGTCAGTCAGGCTTTGGATCAAGCCCCTCATTCCTCACTGTAATTTCCACAGCAAGCTCCTGTTGCTGCCACAGAGCCTTTAACTGGCCTCAAGAATTAAACTGCATCTTGCCTGCTGAACTTCATAGCCATGGAAGTCTAAATCCAGGCATGCAGGAATCCAGCTTGACAAATTAGCAGTCAACAGCACCAGCAAAATTACTACAGCAAATCTCTTACACAAAAAGGACAAGAAGATGGACACACAACAAGATGCATTCCCATTTTTCCCTCCCGAGTGGATAAGCTCCTCCAGGTGTTCCACAGGCAGGAGATGGGACATGCAAAAGACAATATTCCTCACCCTCCTGCAAGGAGATCAGTGCCCCACATGTTTGTTTTAGGTCTTCAAGCTCCAACTCATGTTTATAGCAGAGCATTTAAAGCCTGAGACTTCCCTAGATCCTAGAAAAGCAGAAACTTTCTCCACTTGAAGACTACAAGGGGTGGAGGGTGACGACACACATCCATCACAGTCTATTGGTGTTTTAGGAAAGCAATATAACATCATAAAAGTATCTGTAAATGTTTTAATAAGGCTTCTCTTACACTGAAAAAATATTACTCTGTATTTTAAGGAAAAGAAGTAATGTCCTAAGTGTTCTGAACTTACCAGGGAACTGTTGACTTTGGGAGTTAACAGCTAATATAATATTAAGTCCACATTTGCAGCTCATCAGGAGCAGCACCCCCGCTGATCAGAAACGCGATGGAAAAGAAGAGTTGCTGATGGACTGTGGTCATTTTCCTCCTCAAATTTCCCCACTGACGCACATCATCAGAGCCCCTGCAAAGGCAGCCAAGGCTGTTTCCCCTCAGTCAAATAGCAAGGGAGATTTTATTTGAGAAAGTTGACCGACTTGGGAGCCTTGCAGACTCTCCCTGGGTGGAATTCGTATTACCCACGCCTGAGCTTTGCACCCTGGGATCCCCATCATGGCTAAGACAGGGAATTAAGCCATCATTCCATCAGTTACACATTGCTGAAAAATAGAGACACTGATCTTCCTCTTGGAATAAAAAAAGCCAACTAGTAACTATTAAAGTACAAGTAATTTAACCAAAGACTTTAAGGAAGAGTCAAATATGGTTTTCATCTAATATAAACAGTCACACATGAAAGAAAAACCACCAAGTTCATTGAAATGCCCCCAGCTCTGTGGCTCTGCTGGCAAAACACAGGTTTCTATGAGGTTTATTCCACACCAGGGTAAGTTTGGGCATTAAAAGCAGAGCCTGTAATGAGAACAGCTCATTCTGGTTGTTGCAGCTCTCAGTCTGGCACACACATTGCATCGAGGCAGGCAACTTCAGATAATACATCCTCAAAAAGCCCCCAAACACAACGGAATGAATGCTTTGAGCAAACACACAAATCATAGCCTGACATGGCAAATTACAGTTTCAGTGCTATTAGCAGAAGAGGGTTCTGAGCCATTCCCTCCCATCCATCCATTCATCCTCCACCAAACAATCCTTCAAATCACAAGGATTTTGGGAGCTGGGAAAAGGTTGCATGCCATTATGCATTCATGACATGGAGGTTGCTAATTTATTGCAACTGGGGAGAGGGGCACTATAAGCTGTTTAATTTTAACCAATATCTGTTTCTACAGCTGTTCCATTAAAAAAACTTATTCTGATTTTTTTTAGGTTGTTAGCTTGGTTTCTTAAGGAAATGAAGCTTAAGCAGCTTATTAACACATCCACACACAGAGTCCCTCTCACCTTCCACAGCTTTTGAACCTACTGGCTAATTCCAATCAGGTTTTATAGAGCAGCTGAAATTAAATTCAGTGCCCAGGCTGAGAAAGACAGAGCAAAATCAGTGACTGAGGGGAAAACTACCACTATTAGTTGGCAGCAAACAAGCTGAGGGTACATGACAAGAACCAAAACTTTGATTCTGTCCTCCTGTATAAGTTATGACTGAGGATAAACTTGAGACATGATGAGTTCCTTATAGACAGATATTTAAAGCACTCATTCAAGACTTTTCTTTTTGCATTTGTGGATCTTTGTACTTTTTCCAGTAGAAGTGCAAATCTGTTCAGGGCACTTAAGCATGATAATTATCTTTTATCATATTTCAGAAAAGGATTTGTGATATTTGCTCCTTAAAAAGGTGAAAATCCTGTTTTGATTCATCATAGGTTTGTATATTCTTCTGGGTTTAGCTTAGCAGATTCTTTTGGGCAACATTTCTAAAGACTTGACTCATCAGATACTCTCCCTTAGATTTTCTTAATAAGGTTCTCTAGAAGAGAAATAACATTTCAAATGAAGATGAGCCTATTAACATTCAGAGGCATTCCTTATTCGATAGCAGAATTGATGCTTCACTAATCAAGTGTTCATAGGGATCTGAAAAGAAGTCCACAAGAACATGACAAGAATAAGACAAGGGACACATGGCTTAGAATGATAGAATACCCTCTTGCACCTTCTCAGACTTTTCCAAATTTGTATATTTTGGAAAAAGGTGGTTTCAGTCATGCTACAAAAAGATCAACAAATTACTCCTGTTATTCTTCCATTCCATTTCTCATACACACACTTTGCTGGCACATTCCTTTCACTGCTTTCTGACCAACACATTTCTGGTGTCATTTTTCAGAAAGCAGGCTGTTGGTTAGGGAGAAAAATCCTAATTATGCTTTGCCTTGCAAAAGGAAACTGCAAACTATGCTTTATGACAGCATGTTGTCTAGTTACTGCTTTTTTTATAAAAAACCCAAAAGCCCACCAATTCTGAGGTGTATTAACAGGTTCTGGCTCTCAGATTCCTCAGCCTTCGAGCTTCTGCCACACCCCAGCTCAATAGAACATCCAAAATATCTTTCTCCTTGACCTACTTGTATGGACACAAATTGTGCCTGGCCACAGCTGTAGCAAGGAAAACACTACTCACATCCCAAACATGCCAGAGAAGAGGTCAAAGATTTGCTTCAGAACACTGAACAGGTAGGACACAAGCTTTGGAAGTTCAGACCAGAATGTCACTGATTGCTGCTCCTCCTTATGGATAAACAACCTAAGATCTGCAAAAAGCCCACTGGAAAGTACCAAAATACATGGAATAAAAAGGTTTTTAGAGTGGAGGAAAATAGAAGCTGGTGTCTCAAAATATGTGGAGATAGTCAATTATTCAGATGCACTAATGGAAAGGGAAAAGAGCAATATTTCCAGTTGAGCATCAGTACATACACAAGGCACTGGGGAAAGCCAGCAGAGGTGTGAAACAGCTGCCAGTCGTGTTGGGAAAGGCCAAGGTCAAACACCCCTCTCACCCAGCAGCCTAAGGAGAGCAACCAGGGATCAGTCACTCAAGCCCACAGAGGGCTTGTGCCAGGAAATAGCCCTTAGAAAGGGCCAGGATGGCTTGGAAAGACACACAAAACCACATGAACAAGCTGCACACAAGTGGATATTAATAACCTACAGACTATACATCCACAGCCACACTGGGTGTGGGGCTGGGAGCACATCCTCCCTTTCTGCCTTCCCCAAAGGGAGCAAACCACACTAACAGAGGAAATGGAGAGGAAGGAAACATCCTCACAAAGGGCAACTCCAAGAAAAGTAGGGGGTTATTTACAGACTTCTAAAGTCCCTGCCTGCCAGATGGTCCTTCAGAGCTCCTTAGAGCTGTGTTAATTCTCCCCAGAGCTGGGATAAGCCCCACAGCATGAAGGAACCAGGGAGTTGTGCCAAGTGCCAACAGGACCAGACCACACTGCATCAGGTGCAGATGACCTCATTTTCTCTAGGAGATGACATTAGACAAGAAGCCATGTGTTTTCAGGTGTGAGCTAAGGAAGAAGGAGGTTATTGCTTACAAAAAAAAAAACCCCAAAACCAAACCAATAAAACAACCCTGGGCAGTACCCCTGGAAGGTTATATTATATAGAAGGTTAGCTGACTGCCCTTTGTTCTCCTGAAAACACCTTCCTCTGCCAGTATCAAGTGAGTCAGGACCCCATATTATCATTTTGAGTTAAACATGGGCCCTTACTGACTCTCCCAAGGCCAGGATTTAAATCTTTGTTTTCATAAAGCAAAACATACACGCTTGCAGAAATCACTCTTGTGATTCATTTCCTCTAGCATTGTACTGTTAAGTTGCTTAAACAAAATACTGTGTTTTCTCCTCTTCCTCTCCTTCAGGGCCACTTTTTCCCCCAGCTGGGAGAAAGTCTAACTTCCTAAATAAGCCATTACTGCAGCTAATAGCCTAGAGGGGAAAAAGCCCCCTTGTGAACCCTGGAAACACTGTGTATTAGCTCTTGTAAAGTAGACAAATGAAAGCAGGAACACATGTTCTACATTAGAGGTTCAGATTTTGATGGTAGGCTGCTGCAGTCTAATCTTCAATTAATTTCACTCCTGTTTCATTGGCTTTGTAAGTTTTCTGAACTTCAGCTGTTAAATCTGGGTTTGTATCACTCAGGTTCTGAGGGTTCTGATGGGAAAGAACTTCTGCCCTCACAAGCCCCACTTTGGTGATAGAATCCATAGTGTTTTAATGGGTAAGAGAATAATTGACTCAGTCTTAGGGACAGGCTGTAAAGAACTAGTCAAACAATCATTAGCATTTGCTACCACAAAAGAACCCCAAACCTCACTCAGGCTCTGTTGCCACACATCTGCTGAAAGAAGCCAATTACCTGATTGCTGGGCCCAGTTTTAAGAGAGGAATCTCTAATGTGCCTCTGTACCTTGTTAGAATCAATTGCAAATTGCTGTGGGCAAAAGGGTAGAAAGTAAGAAGGAAAAAAAATCTAGCAGGAAATGTAGGATCACCTATACTTCTCAAATCAACAGAAGATAAAAACCTTCACTTAACCTACTGCTTCCCAAGGACCAAAAATAGATAGATTATTTTTAATGTAAAGCTGCTCAGATTAAACCTTTCAACTAATCACCTATGAAAGTCAGTAGGAGACTTTCACCTCCAAGTAATGAAGATAGTCCTTAAAAATGCTTTTTTTCCCTGTTCTGTGCAGCATTTGTTGCTTTTCAGAGCAAGGGATGGCTTGTCACCACACATGTGCCAGGCTACATCAAGCTTAACTTGGTGTTTTCAAAACTAATGGAATATTCTCTCACATATCTCCCATCATCTCCGTGCAGAGCTGCAGGCTACACCCAAGCCCCTGGTCTTTCCACAATACATTGTGGTAACACACAAGGAGAAAAAAAAAAACTAAAAAATTCAGAATTCAAAAGAAAAGATGTGGAGAAAAAATTGAAAGATTTCAGATAACGTTTTAACCATGTAAAAGTATCTTTGCTTATGCAACACTAGGTATTAATACTCTAAGAACTCTCAAAGACAAGCTCCAGCTATTTGTTTTACAAAGAAAAGGAATCTATGCAATACTATGGTTGCTGAAGAATTGAAATCCCACTACCCTGACAAGAAATTGCCTCCATTATTATGACACACAAACACATATGATATGAATTAAATCAAATAGCTGGGTGAGGTGGATCATTGCTCTTCCAGGTAATAGTTTAAACTTCAGATGGAAACACTCTGCTGGAGGGACACCAAGCACTAGCAGAGATTCAGAGGCAGTCTGAGTGCTCTGGGCACAGTGTCAGAAGCTAATCCCAGCTCTGCAAGGAAGGAAAATAGCAGTCAGCACTGCAGAGGGGGCATGCTCAGACTGTCTGGCTGATGAGATTCACAGAGCTCTGTAACATGTGCTGGCCAGTGACATCATGGATGTGGGTCTGGTTCCAGCAGTCTGCTCAATGCATCAGGAGCTGCTGGGGGGGAAAGGAGGCACAAGAACAGCAGACTCCTCATCACAGTGACCTCAGCTGATGCTGCAGCCAAGTCTGGGAGGTTTGGATCCAGGACACCTCCCAGCATCCAGATCTGGACCATTAGTTACTGCCATTACAGAGGCAATAAATACATAAGAATCAAGCCTCGGCTCCAACCACATCCCTTATGCACAAACCCCAATGTGCTTTGATCTCTGTCCATCTCTCCTTGGTACAAGAACAGTCCAGCCAGCAGCAGAGGACTTCAGGAAGATTGGCAGAGACCTCTCCCTTCATGCCAAGGGAAACACTTCTTGCCATCAGCATTTTCAGCCCACACATTAATTCACCTCACTCCGTGTTTGAAAACAAAAAGAAGAGGGAAACAAAACGCCCATCATCATTCAACAACAGCAACATCAACTCACCAGGGGAAACAACAAAGGCAGGGGAACACAGGGAGGAAATGTTTACATATGCTTGGGAACAGCCAAGAAAACCAACTAATGAAGAGACAGAAAATAAGCAAATCCCACCCTGCCCTGCTCACCCCTCACCTCCAGCTGCAAACCAGCCAGCACTTCGTGTCGACCTGGTGCAGGTGCCAAAACTTTACCCTGGCAGCCCTCCAGGGGTTTTTGCTTCCCTGAGGCAGAGGGAAAGCAGAATTGCAGGGATGGTTCAAACAGCCATGCCCTGCTCTTTGTTTTTGTGGTGGTCCACTGGTTGTGCCAATTGCCCCAGAGCAACCAGTTCCAGTGCATGGGGCTGATTTCGTGGGCTGGGATGAGCAGGAGGCAGGGCAGGCAGTGGAAAAGGAGAGGATGCAGTTCCACCCCAGCTGCAGGAAGAGGTCTGTGGCTCCAAGTTCTCCCACACAGCATCCCAGTGCCACCCTCATCCTCATGGAAGGGGCAGCCAACTCACAGCATGTCCCTAAACAGGTTCCTCTAAAGGAATTTTGTTGCTGTCACAAAGAACCTTTCATTTCTCATTGCTCCTCTGGAAGGGCTCTACCGTGCCCTGGGGAGAGGAAGCACCTTGGATTTATTTGGGGTGCCCCTCCATGAAGGCAATGCTGTCACAAAGCACTTGTTGTCCTTGTTCACATCCATTCAAAGGTGATGACAACCACTTCCCACCACCAGTCCATAGCTGGTGACTGCTGTGAAAATAGACCCAGAGACCAATTCTGGCTGAGCTAAAGCAAATCCCCAACTGCTACAAACCTACTGGGGCTGACCACCTCACATCCACCCAGGTTTTGGGACCTCCTGCAGGCAGCACCCCAGCCCCATCAAAGGATAAAACACCTGGACAGGTCACAAGCAGCAGACTGTCAGCTCACAAATACAGTTCTGCTTCTACATAGGGTGATACACACCAGGGACAGTGGCATGCTGCTGGTTTTGGGTTCTATTATACAAATGCCAACAGATATAAAGAGCTGGGCTGTGCCAGCTCACTCCTTTCCCCACAAAATCCAGGGGGAGGTGGAGACAAGGGGGAAAAAAAGTACAAAAAAGCCCCATTGAACAGAATGTTTGTTTTTCTGTGTTCTGCTTTGCTCTGGAAGCAGCCAGCCATACACAGTGCACTGCAAAAGACCAGTCACGTTTTTATCTGTCAGCTTGCAATGTTAGAGTGCAAAGAGTCAGCTCTTTCTTTCAGATTTGTTTCTTTTTCTCTCTGCACACAGGCTGAAGTCACATTCTTATTGTTTCTACTCCTGATTGTACCTGGAATCAAACCAGTTACTCATTAGTGCAGAGTTTCACCACACAAAGTATGAAAGAGCAGAATAAAG
Organism: Campylorhamphus procurvoides; assembly: GCA_013396655.1. NCBI lineage: Eukaryota > Metazoa > Chordata > Aves > Passeriformes > Dendrocolaptidae > Campylorhamphus > Campylorhamphus procurvoides. The sequence goes on from WBMV01008079.1 coordinate 261,309, forward strand.
GTGTGTTCAGAGTAGCAGTGATTTCCCAGAAGCTTTGCAGGGCTTTTTAAAGTCACATACAAACCATCACTGAGGAAGAGAAGAGACTCATCCTGCCTCCTCTGTCTGAAGGAAGATTCCAGTAGTCTTCCCTTGCCTTCTCCATTGTAGGTACCTTTAATATCATCGTGTTTGTACAAATTATTAAACCCAGCACTGCCTTTGCTGTTCCCATTCAGATCATTAACTTCAAGTCAACAACCCTCTTTTGGCACCAGCACATGCCTTGTGCCTCTGAGGGAAGATTGAAGCCTTCTTATTGTGCTTTATTAACTCCTTTGCAACATGCATACAGAAACCAGACTCCTTTCTGGCCAATGCTAGAAAACAAGTTGCCTAATCAACATCAACAAGTTTAGCTCCCATCTCACCTTGTGCAATTTTAAGTGTTCTCCCACACAAAGCAAATCACACCCCCCAAAAGACCCCTAAGCAGTTCCTGACACCACTGCTGCACTGTTCCCATAGAGAGTCTCTTAAAGTCAATGGCTGTAAAAATGAAAATAAAAGGCAACAGTGCACAGACTCTGCAGAGTCAGCTTAAAAGGCAGGAACACTTCTTTTAAAATTAAAAAGCCTCCCCCAATGCAAGAATATTCTTACATTTTCTTCCCAGCAGTCTCTTGTTCATCTACACAGGGTACCAAAGTGACAACCCTTACCAGAGCATTTCAACACTTTAATATTTTAACCAGCAACCCTTCAACACAGGGAGTATCTCACTTTAAGGCAGAAAACATGGAGATAAGGGAAAACACAGGACACAAGCACTCACAGCCTGCCTGTCCTCTGCCAAACATCCAGGCAAAAGGGGAGAGCAGAGCCATGGTTTCACAGCTGTTCCAGAGGTGCCCATGGTTGTTTAAAACCAGCTTACAAAGGACTCAAGTCAACACACGACTTGCATTTCTTGCACAAGCCATCGATATTCAGCTCCTAATGAGCACCCCCTGCCTCACAATTGGCTTTTCCTTACCCAGCTGTGCTCTAAAGCTGTTCCTGCCTGCCCAGGGATAGAGAGATGGGGAGAGATCCTCAGGTCTCTGGAGTACAAAGCTAGAAACCCAAACACAGAACCGCTTTTCCTTTCACTGTCAGTGTCCACAGCATCATTATGGATCAGCAAGGTGGCTACCAAATCACACACAGGGCTTTTTGTCTTGTGACTTTGACATTCTCTCAAGTGTCTAATCCAAATGCTAATTTATGCTTTGCTTGTTCTTTTTTAAATCCCTGCACAGGAAAAATTTCTGGTGCCAAATGGTTATTTTAGAGGTTTAATCAGAAAAACATAAGCAGACTAAACAGAAGAGTTAACCCTGGGGTTTCAGGAGGAAACCTGGAGAACCTGAACCTGACAACAATAATTCCAACTAACATAGTTCCAAGAACACTATTTTTTTGGCACAGCACATGCAGCTTCACTTACTAACATTTCAAGGACCTCTCTTCCATTTCCCTTTGACCCCAGGTTTTCATTCTTAGATATATTTTCTTACTAACCCTCCCCCAACAAATAAAAATCAATCCTACATTAACTCAATTCTCTTCTCCATCCTCTTCCATTGTTCCTCCATCACCAGCTCCAACCACAACCAGAAATCATCCTCTCAGTAAGGAAGAAGTTCTGCTCATTTCCAAGTTTGACAGAGACAGTCCCAGGACTGACAGGACCTTAAACACCCCCTCACCCCTGGGGGGGTGAGAAATCATCAGTATAGGTATAAGTGTTCCCATAATGCTCACCAGGAACAAGATTTAATATTAGAAAGCATTTTAACAATCTAAGTGCTGACAGACCCTTTAATGAAACAGCTCTAGCATTAAATTTATAGTAAATTAAATAATAATCTGACCCTGAGAGCTTACAGCATAAGACCATGAGTAAGCTCTACAAACCTCAGGTAACTTCACAGAATTTTAAAACACTTGGCAAACACTAATTAAGCATCACATCCAAACTAAGTGATTGCACTCACCACAGTAACACAGTGGATTTTCCTGCCTGCAATTCAGATTGTTCTAATAATTTGCTTTTTCCTTCTCCTCAGAGAGAGCAGCCACTCTCCCCTTAGCAACCAGAACAGCCAAACCCACTATGGATGTGGGGCCACTCGAGACACCTTAAACTGAGTGGAAAAAGAGATCTTCACCTTTTTCAAGCTCAGTCCCTGCAAAGCCCAGCATTATTCCCACCCCCCATAAGCAGGTGGGTTCCAGGAAAGCAATACTGCATGCTGGCCATAAAGGTCAATCTATATCAGATGTTGTTAGAACAGCAGAGATGCTCCTAAAAAAGCAGGCTCCCCATCACCCTTCTGGCTGTGCATTAGCTGATAGCACAGAGAGGCTGAGAGCTCACAGAGATTTCTTTCAAGACAGGCTGAACAGAATGATCAGCTCCATTTGCTAATGGACACTCAGCCTGCTGGATGAAGCTGAGAGCAGCCTAAAATACATGTACTGCAGATATCAGGCCCTAAACAACAGCTATTTTGTGCTGCAAGTCAGTTCCTACAGGGCCACTCAATTTATCAAGAGAAATAAAGCCACAAGCAACCTGCTCCTGAGAAGAAGAAAGTGCTGAGGACCATCAAATTCACTTTTTAGCAGGAAATGAACATCAGAATGGAAGTTTTAGTTTCTTCCTTTCAGACAACTATTCTCAGAGTAAGAAAAGTCTGCTTAAATTCATAGAGCTGCTTCTCTAGGCTTCCTTAGCACTGTAAAAACTCCAGAAAACCACTGAAAGAAACACCCTTGGGTGAAAAGAACTAGATCTATGAAATAGCTCTTCCCCCAGACCTAATAATTCCCTTTCTTCCTGCAATGAGAGCACCCACACCTTGAGCAAAGCTGAATTCTACATAACACTTGCTAAGCCAGCTTGAGCTATATCTATTCAAAGCACATTTATTCCTCACATAGAAGACCTGGAACAAGCCATCCATGAACAAAATTCAAAAGTGAAACAAAGCAGAGTCAGAACATGAAATATAACACAAGGCAATACCCAGCATTGACTCACTGATAAACAAGTACAAGCATTTGTCTGTAAGTGACTCCACAAAATAGAGCAACTTTCTATTCAGACAAAATCATTCAGTATATTAAATCATAAGTATTAATAAAGCATGAAATACTCACAGGGAAAACTTTAAAAGAAGCAGGTTCTGTCACATATAACCTCCAGGAAAAGAACTGCAACCTCCTCACTCCACCGAAAAGACCACTCTGCCTGGCCAGATAAAAGGTGTGAGGGAACCTCTACCAGGTGTGACCAATCAGCAATTAGGCACATGGGTTAATTGGGCTAATGAGCCTCAGGTGTGGCTCATTGAGGCAATGCAGAGATGCAGCGAAGTTGTGCCCTGTGAGGAGTGTCTGGGACCTTCAGCATTTAAGAGTGGCCTCTACCAGGTGTCACCAATCAGCAATTAGGCACATGGGTTAATTGGGCTAATGAGCCTCAGGTGTGGCTCATTGAGGCAATGCAGAGATGCAGCGAAGTTGTGCCCTGTGAGGAGTGTCTGGGACCTTCAGCATTTAAGAGTGGCCTCTACCAGGTGTCACCAATCAGCAATTAGGCACATGGGTTAATTGGGCTAATGAGCCTCAGGTGTGGCTCATTGAGGCAATGCAGAGATGCAGCGAAGTTGTGCCCTGTGAGGAGTGTCTGGGACCTTCAGCATTTAATAGTGGGGCATGGAAATGCTCTTTGGTCCCACCACAGCTGTGCTCATCTGCTTTGCTGAGGAGAAGGAAAGCCAGGTCTGTGACACCAACACCATCAAGGGTCACAGAAGGGACCTGTTTGAAGGGCAAGGTCACTTCTTGCACCTATGGGCAATTCTGTCTTTGAATTTCCACCTGGTGCTGGAGTATCTGCTCCTGGAATTTCAGTCGCTGGGAAAACTCTTTCATGTGCCTGATGTTTGGGGGTTGGAAAGGAGAAATAAAGTGATGTCGGTTTTGTTTGTGTGTGTGGTTTGGTGTTTGGGTTGGGTTTTTTTCCCAGGGAATCAATCCCAGTGAATATTGTGAAAGCACAACTCCCTAGCATTGGGAAATGGGAGTGGAGATGGCACCAAAATTTTATGTGACCAGTGTTGCTTTGTCTCTCAGATACTCCAATTTGGGTCTGCTGGGTGGCAAGGGACAGACTCAACAGGGCAAACACCTTCTCCATCCCCTTTCTGCATCCCAGAGCCTCTCAGATACTCCAATTTGGGTCTGCTGGGTGGCAAGGGACAGACTCAACAGGGCAAACACCTTCTCCATCCCCTTCCTGCATCCCAGTGCCTCTTCCATCGTGTGCTGCTAATCTTGGTGACAGCAAGGTGTCACTCAGCAAGGCTTTACAGAGCACAGTTCTGGGTTCCTTTGTGGGGTCCCTGCAGCCAGTGCAGCTCTATTGGCCTGCAGGTTAGTTTGGATGATTTATAAACTAGAAGTGACAAGAAAGCAGCAGGTTTTGCTGTTCGTTTAGAAGGCACCAATTTGGCCATGTAGAGAGACAAAGAGTAACCAAGTGGTTGCAAACAGACTTAAATCCTGCTTTGTTCCTGGACAAATCTGGCGGAAGTGCTCATTTTTTTGAGAGGGAAATTGTTATTTGCATCAGGACCCTTTTAGTGACCACTCCTTTGCTCTGAATAGATCATGAGCCATTGTTTTCCTCCTCCCTTTGAAACTGATGCTGGGGGCCAGTTTTCCCCAAATTGACTCTACAGGAGGTTTTTGGCTTCATGGCTCAGGTTTTGGTGAGCAAATTACTTGCTACAGGGTGTAGCCCAGCCTAAAATTTCTGAAGGTAAGGAATGTAGTTACAGGGACCCTAATTCAGCAAGGACTGACTCAAGCTTTTCTTTCTGGGACTAGCAGAGAGACTGTCACTGTGCAAACAAGTCACACATTGTCACTGAAGATTAAAAACTGCTGCTTGTTTAATTTTAATTTTAATGAGTGGAAACTTCAGCAGTTTAAAAAAAAAAAAAGAAAAAGCTGTGTCAAACATTAGCCTGAGGATCCCAGAATTTGGCCCAAGATCATTCCCAGTTTCACTGGAATGGTTGAATATGCACTGCCAAAAGACAACTGTGCCATATAATGCAGCCCAGTGCTGTATAGAATATCTAACCAAAGGAATTACTGACATGCTGAAGGCACTACAGAGGCAAATAAAGTTCACTAGGTAGGGCTTGCTTAATTCCTCATTAATGCTTCTTTCTCTGGAGGGGTAAAAACTGTTTTCAAATAAGGAAACATTCCTCTCGGAAGCCATCTGGCTTCTTCAAACACTTTTGGGGGAAAAAAATATCTCTGCTTTGTAATACATAATCATAATTTTTCTCCCATTGAGAGATGCTCTGTAGGAGAACTTGTTTCTAGGCTTGTTCTGGAATTGAATTTCTGTTATTCATTACAATCGCTGGGTACCAAAATAAATTCTTGATTTTCCTGGTACCTCTCTCTTAAAGGGTCTTGGTAGGGTCATCACTGCTTATCCTCTCTTTGGCAAGTCACAAAACTTAAATATCTTTGAAACCCTTTCAGGGTTTCTAGATGAAATGAAATATTACTATTGTGAAAATAATTCTTTAAAACTGCTGCAGAGGCAGTCAAACTGCTGTTATTACACACAAACACCAGGGTGTATTCACATGTGATGTCCCACAGGGAGTTCAGGATGTGCAGAAATGCCTGGGGTTATGCTGGTGCTGGATACACCAACATCTTCCTCAGTGTTCTCCAAGTCCCAGGACATTCAGCAAACCTGGAGGCAACTCTAGATGACTTCTGGGCAAGGAGAAGCTTCAGGAGGCTTTTGCTCTTTTATTTATTTTTTTTCAGTAAGTATGCAAGGAACAAAAAGCCAAGGTGAGAGAATTTCATGTTTACCTTGAAAAGCACAATATCTCCAAGGCACCTCCCTGACAAAACTGCTCTTGCCCCAGCTCAGGCCATGGCCAGAGTCTCAAAGGAGTGACATTTTGTACCACACCAGCTCTGCTGACTCCACAAGGACCTCAGCTGAATCCTCCCTGTGTCATTTTCAAGCAAAGCCCCCCTGACTCCAGAGCAAAACCTGCCTGATCAATACCTGCAGGACCCAGCCCTGGAGCATGTGGTTCACTGCTGCTGCCAATTAATTGAGAATATCATTCCCATCACTGACCAGGGATCGCTCCCACTGTGTCCTGATTAACCTTTCCAGGTTTTTCACTGCCCAGAAGGCTTAGCTGGGTTTGGAGGGACATTGGGTAGGTCTCAGTGAAGAGATAGCATCTCTCTCCAGGAGTCAAAAGGCAATACCTCCAGGAGCAAGGGCAAAAAATAATAGGCAAGCCCTGTCACTCAGCCCTGGGTCCCATCCATCAAAATGTGTTATCTTCCCTTGAACTGAAGGAAAACAAGGTGACATCCCTCTGGTGCACATGGGAACTGCTAAGGGTATCAAAGGCCACTTGGCTACAATCACCAGGACACTCTTTAGTCAGGCCAAGAAGGTAAAAATGCTCCTTGGCATTCCTGCTGAGAAAAGACAGAAAGAAAGAAGAAAAAAAAATCACAAACAGAAGGGGAAATGGGGTGTAGTAAATTGCTACATTTCTAAAACCTCATTTTTTAAGATTTTGCTTCCAGCCCTGGAGAGCTGCCAGGTTGCTTTACAATGCAGTGTTTTCTTTGGTGTTTTGCTTTCCTTATTCCCAGGTGCTAAACTGGCCAGGCTTCACACTTGCCTCTCACACAACAATCTTGGATCTTTGAAGAAATAATATACGCTCTCAGATGTTGCACAAATAACCCTGTCATGTTTGCCAATTACACCCTACTTCTCTGGTGTTAACAAACCGTGCAATTTCTACTTTCCTGTAATAAATTCAAGCATAATTATCTTGCAATCTTACAGGTATAAATGTAATTAAACCAGGGAAACGTCATAATAATTACCAGGTAGATACCAAAGACACTGTGTTGATCTCAAATGCTTCTGTGTGATGCTAATCATGTCACAAGGTATTTGTATTTCTTTGATACTTTCCTTAATATCTCAGAGAACAGCCATGTGGAGCTGATTATCTTGTACATTATTAACTGGGGCCTTCAATTTAAATTGACTTTTCAGCTCACAAGGCAATCACAAATCTTACAGGGGACAGAGATGTGACAATTTCATTCTTAGATAACAATGCAAATGTGAGACCCAGCTAGGAATAACAATTGCAGTCCATCACACCGAAGTGGTTTCATGTTAAATTGCATTGCTTGGTGATATTTTTTTTGGAGATAACAGAGATTCCTATGCCCTGCATCAGCTTCCTGTCAGGAAACTTCATCTGCCAAACTTCCTGCTTGCCACAGTGGGGAAGGAGAAGACAATAAAACAGTTTCTTTACCAGGATCACTGCATGGCACGGGACATCTGTGGGGGGAACTGCTTCCAGCTGGGCAGGAAAACCAGTGAACTAACAGCACAAAGGCACGAGGAGAGACAAGCAGAGTGAAGAGGACAAGTTCAAAACACGTGGGACCTCTGAAAAAAATACACCTGGGCATCCCTTCATTTTCTAACCTGAGGCCAGCATGATTTTGTGGGTGTTCTGTACTTCCATAGAGCAGTTCAACCAATCATTTGCTTTTTAAAGCCCACAGAAGTACTCATGTTTGACAGAGCTAAAATAAGGAGTTCTCAAACATTACCTAGGGTACAGCAGTAACATCTCCCTAGCAGGCAAAGCCAGAAGGTCAGAGCTGATAGGTGACATCCCCTCTCTATGTAGAAGAAGCACAGAAGGTGAAGGCCCAGTGCATAAAAAGCCATTGCTCATGCAAATGCACACATGAAGGCAGCAGTTTTGCCTAATTGTTAGCAGAAGTTCTGCTGGCTTTTCATCTCCCCCGGGCTCATTCCCACTTCAGCTGCTAATATAGCAAGCTCTATTGAATTGACTGTCATCAAAGTTTGCTGATCAGGACCCAGTCTTTCAAGCTGGCAGCGAGCCTGGAGTAGGGATTTGTCACAACAATGAGCAAGGCTGCGATATTTTGAATAAACATGGGTGCAGGGCCAATTTGTCATCTGAATATGAGAAGTGTAGCTATGGGCATTAAATGCCAGAACACTAAAAGCTTGGAGACTCCTGAGAACTCCACCATGAGCCAGCTCCCCTATCCTGTATGCCTAAGCAAAACACGAGAGATAAAAACCCTGGGTGGCATTTGTACTTCCAAAGCATTTACATTTAATTTAATAACATTTGTAATGCATTCAGTGACTAAGCCATGGCAGATTTCAACACTCCTTTCTACCTCAGCAAACCTGAGCTCCCCAAGGGGCTGCTGGCTGGAATGAAAGGCTGGGACAAGGCAGAGGTTTAGCAGCATTGCTGGGGGCAGTGGCACAGTCCCACCACCCCTTGTCTGCGATGCCAGGCTGCTGCTGCCCACCAGCAAAGAGGATTCCAGCTGGAATTGGGGCTCTTCAGCTTCCCAGTATTTCTTCTTCTATTTCAGCACTGACAAGCTTTGCTTCTTACCTTCTTCAAGGTGTCCTGATGTCCCCATTTTGCTGCCTAAGTTCTTTTCCAGCAGCAAAGAGGTTCCCCTTCAAGCTCTCAGCCTCCACAGGTTTCACTCCTGCTGCCCTGAGAGGGGTTGCCAGAGCTCCAGTGCTGAACTCCTCCACCATGTATAAGCACAAAATCCAGTTTAATCAAGTCATGGGCTGGGATTTCTCTCTTCTGTAGGACTGCAGTCATGTCACAGCCACGTTTAGGCTAACTTTCCCCAGCACTTCCAAAGCTCATTTATTAAGCTCCTTGCACAAGCACAGGGAAAAGCCTGCAGTACAAACTTTGACTAAGATAATACAGTTCTATTCTAGCAGTAAGTAGCCAGACCTAAAGCACACCACATTCCCCACAGTCACCAAGCCAAGAACAGCTTTCTGCTGCAAGGTAGAGTCTTGTTTCCCTTTGAACAAAACCCTACCTCCCTTCTAATATGAAACTCTCCAGAGGGAAGGCGGCAGAGCTTTTTGTGATGTAGAACAGCTGCTCCAACCCCCTGATTCACGTGGGACACCCAAAAACCCCACAATGGGGCTTTGTTCCAGATGCTGTGACACAGATTGTTCAAAGCAGTCCCAACACAACATTAGCACCTCAAAGCTTTGATAACGGGGCAGTGCAGAGAGCAGGCTGGTGGAACACAGAGAGAGAGAAACCCTCCTCTGAACAAACCACGAACCAAACCTGCAAGGCAGAACATTATGTGGAGTTAGTTTCATGTTTAACTGGAGGACAACTGAGGCAGAGTGGAGAGAGGTTTTCCATAGGAACATAAATAATACATTTTGCTGCACATACCTGAGTCTTCATTAATGTAGCTCTTGTGAATTAGACACAGATGCAATCCTGCTGTCACCCGAAAAAGAAGCATATGGAACAAAACCTATTTTCAAGCACCTTTTCTGAGTGTCGTTGCCCTGACATCCCTGATTTCAGTGCCACAGGCACCTCACAAGGAGCTGATGCCCTGCCTCGTGTATGTGCATTGAGGGTGAAGGGGCTGGGTATCACATCTCACTTCAGCCTTTAAAAGATGCTCCAGCTGATACACGGATATTGAGAATAAAACATACCCCAGTACGACAGTGTGTCAATACCAACACCTTGATGTTCCAACTTTGTTCCTCCAAAAGAACCCCAAACCCCCAAGAGTTCAAGAGGCAGCTTTTATTCCTGGCTAGGTGTAGCTGTGAGGATGAAAACATGATGACACATCTAAATCCCGATGAAAAACTGCCAGGGGCCCACAAGGCTGCCAAAGTACAGTAGGCAGGCTTTCACATAATTGCAAGTCTTCCTTTCTCAAATGCCCGACCTGATTGACCAATTAAGGCGTTTAATTCTCTGAGAAAGAGTCTATCATTAACTGTAATTTGTTCTAGTCTCACCGGCCCTTTCATGACTGCCTCTGGTGAAAGAACCATTATGTATGATCTCAATCTCCATATTATAAGGTGGAATTTTTGATCGTTTGCTATAAATAGGAATTGATTCATAAGGAAAATAATGAATTCATTGCTAGTTCTTTACCAACTACTTAATGACTGTCAAGATACATTAAACATTCTTAGCCCTACACCAGGGCCTGAGTTTATTCTTGGCTAACACATCTGACTGTATTATGCACTCAGTGAATTAATGCCAAGTGAAAAATAGTCTCAGTGACTACAAATAAATTTTAGAGTGCTTTATTTCATCATAAATATTGACACTGATCATTATAAATGCCTTCCAAAAGAGGTGATCTTATTCACTAGACAATCTATCATCATTAAAAAAAAAAAGAAAAGAACAACACCAAAACCAAACCAAACAAAAAAATACAAACAAAAGGAACAAAACAAACCAACCAAACCCCAAAGAAAAAACCCAATGTAGTCCAGCATATCATGTTATCCTGCTTATTCTCAGCTGAAAGAGCTTGCCACTGTGCAAGGCCCTGTACAAGTTACAGACACTTTTTAAGCTGTGTTCCTTGATAGGTGATTAGCAAGATAGGATAAATCTATTTGTGTGTTTAATTTTATCAAACCTCACTCCCGTGTCATGTCCATGCATCACTGTAATTAGCAGAGTGTATTATTTTTTGACTTCAAAGCACAGCAGGGTCACATCCCCTGCTCTCCTTGCCCAGCCTTTCCTCCCAGAACCAGCTGCAGAGATTGAGCCCAGGCTCTGAGAGCCCCTTATTTTCTGTGCCCTTAGGCAGGTTCACAAGTCCCCAGGGAAAAGGTGCTGCAAAGGTGTCCAAAAAAAAGCCTAAAATGTGGCTTGTGTGACAGGGAACAGGAACAGTATTTTTGAAGGCTGTGTGTCTCTTACACCAGGGTTCATTTCCAGCTCTTGCATTTCCAAGGCCCAAGGAGGAATATCTGTTATGCTACAAGAACACAAATCCACAGTTTGTATTTTTTAAAGGAAACAAAGCAGAGCCAGGCACTGTGGTCTGGAGGGAAGGTCTGTGATGTACAGTTACACCACAGAACATTCCCTTGCATGATGGATAGTGGGACTGGGAACAACCTGGAGGCTTCTCTGTGAATGTTTATGAATTCAGCATGAGAGCTCATTATTTGTGATCTGCACTGGGTACATACAGTGTGTTAATTCAACAGCAGGTTTCCAGGGAATGCAGCAGGGATGGATGACTACAGTCCAGGTAAATCCCTCAACACCCCCCCGGGATCACTGAATCTCTACCTTTTCTATTTCCTTTCTCCAGTCACTTTAAATAGGCTGAGAAAGCACAGAGGAATGCCAAGGTCGGTGGGTGCCTTCAAAGACATTTCCTAAGAGAAAAGGGAACACACCCAAACTTTACAGTCTGCAATAGGAAGTTAAAACCAGCTAAAGAAGCAATTTTCTGAAGGAGCTGAGGGACTTGGGCACAAGTTCCTGAAAGCAGCTTGGTGTTTTCTGGTGGGGGTGACTGTTGTAGCCAGACAATTGGCCCAGGAAACTTTGCTTGGGCCATTCCTGTCTTCTTTCCAGCTCTACCTGACCTTCCTCCTCTCTGCTTGGGCTCAAACAGGGCATCCTGAACCACCTGTAACTTCTGTGCTGAGAGCCAGCCACTTTCCCAAGTGGAACCTGGTTCCTCACCTTCCTTCTCAGGCCCCACCCCACCAGGTAATAAAAAACCTTGCCCAGCATCAAACCTGGGCAAGGAACATCTCTTTGTGACTTCCATAACCCCACACTAATCCCTGTAATACATTTTCTGCTGTGGTACTTGGTCTCCCACTACTCACATCAATGTCAAATTCAACCAGTCCTTGCAATTTTTAATGGAATTCCCCCATGACATTTGAACATGGTACAGAACTTATCCTTGCAATTTTAATGGAAGTCACCCATGACATTTGAACACAGTACAGACACGTGAAACTTTGCTTCATTTCAATAAATCAGGAAGAGATGGAATAATGAGCCTTGCAACCTGCAGGAAATGTGTAGACCATTCAATACTCCTGAGACAAAAACCTTAAAATACATATATTGCCTTGTATATATCACATTATATACAATAAGGAGCTGACACAGCTTGCTGGCAAGTAACACTAAAAATATATACATTATATATATACACACATTTTCTATATATACATTTTAAACACAGACACATACATATATATATACACATTATATATACATTACTACTACTGTCTCAGTTTCCTCTTGGACCTTCCTCCAGATGCATTCACCAACTAGTGAAAATCCACAGACTGTAATCCTAGTAAATTAAAATCCTACTTTGCTAAATTAGGGATTTTTGTGCTCAAAAATATGTTCTTTTCTAGCTATAACAGGCCCAGTGTCCTCCAAAAGCTGCTTGCACGTAACAGCAGCACAAATAGGAGGAAAAGATTGGAAATCCAATTATTTAAATCCTGATTCAAATGAGGAAGCCACAGTAATAAATCACCTTAGAGCCCAAAATACACTTTTGTGGAAAATCCAGGGGAGGTAAAGAAGCAGCAGATAATGTGGAAATAGACCCTTCCTGGTGCCCCAAAAAGCGGAAATTTATACAATAGACAGATAGGGACTAATGTTTACACAGGTACAGAAGGATGAGGTACTCCAGCTAAGCCCAGCTGCTATTTAAAATGTCCAGTGGCTGTTGGTGTGACAAAGACTCTGATTTCTGAATGCCATTTATCTGGAAGGCTTCATTTACATTTCCCTCTCCTTTGTAGCCCTTCCTAAAGGAACTGATCAGCAGACAGTAGCAGAAGGAAGACATATGGCCCTAAATAACATTCCTCACAGCCTCAGTGCCTCAGTCTGCAGCAGAACCTTTCCAGAGGATGCTTAAATTCAAGTAACAGCAGCATTTTTCAGCAGACATGCTGTTATCAGGCTGGTCCTCTATTCTGGGAATAAAGACCATTCCCAATATTGGGGCTGCCTTGGGAGCACTGAGGATTGTCCTTCTTCCTGCACAGGGCTGGGAATGGACAACAGTCACATTTATGTGCATGGATGCCAAGGAGCAGGACCCTTCTGGGCTCTGCCACTCAGGGCATGAAGGGAAAATCACCTCATTAATCTGAGCCCCAGATGTGCTGATGATATGACAGAGACAAGAATGAGAGCTGCCTGAAAGCTTAGGAAGCCAAAAAGAAGCTTTGGGTGGAAGAGATGCTGGTTGCAAGAAAATTCTTATTTCTGTATAAATGTTTGGGCTGTTTGTAATAAAAAAATCACAAAAGCCAGATTTTATATATTTTTGATTTTATTTGTCATTTTTGGCAAGGACAACACAAAGCTTTTCAATGATTTCCAAGGGAAAAATAAAAATTATCCTCTTTCCCTAAAACCTTCCTTTAGTTTTGTGAAACAAAAAAAGCCCAACCAAAATGAGAAAGTAAATCTTTGACTAGACTTAATGAATCTTGCTCATCATGGAAAAATACTTTGGCTCAAAGGCAGCATCTAAGAGCCAACTGCTGTTCTAGATCAGCTCTCTCTTGATAGTCCAGTGATGCTGAAGTCACAGCCCAGCTGCCAGCAGCCTGACTTCCACAGCTCAGGCTGGTCACACACGTGGGGACAAGGTCAAGTTGTGTTGAAAGCACATTGGAGTCCCATTGTGAACCATTTTGCTCCCCCTTACACGGGCAAGATTAAACTGGGCTGTGTCAAGGTTAAATGGCTATTTTGCTTGAGCATTAAATCAAATGGAAAGTGGTACCTAAGAACCCTTTTTTGTGATGGTCAAGGAAACCATGTCAGTGCTGTGCCTGTTAAATCCTTGTTTAAACAGCTCTCACCAGGCACAGGGAAGGCTCTGAAAACCCAGGGTTGTCTTAACAGATCACCAAAAACAGACCAACATCATCACGTTTTAAACCACTTCCCTATTCCAGCACACAAAAGTCTCTTTCCTGGATGAAATATCAGGGCAATGGCTGCAACTACACAATGTTTAAAAACATACAGTGCTCGATTGTTGGGACACTCAGCAGAACTGGAAATATATTAGCAGTGTTGGGAAGGAGAGACAAAGGGATCTTCACAACACAAACACTTTTATTTCCTAGCACTTTCCCAAAACACTTCTAATGGATGTGGTGGCGATCCATTCTTCCCCCCAGGGCTCTCATTTGGATTGCCCGGGGTAAATGATTTTGATAATGTTGCCTCTGCCTTTTTTTCTGTGGTTTGAAATAGAGCTATTATTTCCAAATGGACTTTCCAAATAGCAGTGGGGATGAGAGGCCATCAAACAAACATCTGCTGCGAGCCTTGGGGATGCTGACTGGAAACGGTGTCAGAGGCGTTGTTTGAACAGGCAGTCAAGAAAATACCCATTTTGATTAATGTGTACAGGCATTAGTATCAATCATCATTTGCTCCCAAAAGAAAGCCCTTGGAAAGGCAGCACTTGAACCCAGCTCTATACACTGCTTTGGACGTGTTCATAATGTCTCTTTCAAAACAGGCCTTGCTGGGCCACTTTCCTTGACCTGTGGGAAGAATAGACAATAATCTGAAGTATCCTAAATGCAGCTAATTGCTCTAAACCGTGGCTGGGCACAAAACAGAAATAAAAGATATTTCTCTCTGCCAGTAGAGATCAGCTACAGGAACTATTTATGGAGGGGAGAAAAGGGGGCCGGTCATTTGCCATAAATCAGTTCCCTTTGGTGTTTGCAAAACAGAGCAAGATCATATCATGTGAGCAGACTGAAATTACAGCTGAATAAATGTATAGGCTTGTTTTCATTCCTTTTAAAAAGAGCTTGTAAAGTCTAAAGGCAATCAACTGACGGTTTTGGTCCACTTCTGTCTAATCAGTGCTTCAATTGATGCATCTCCTAAAAATACTTGAAACTGAAACCATCAGATGTTACCAGTATCTCTTCTTGTGCCATTAGATAATAAGCAATCAGTGATTATGGGCAGCAGTGAAGCTTCTTAATTCAATGACTGTGCACCACCTATCTTTCCCATTTTGCTGACAGAAGATCCAGCTGTTTCTGGTTCCTATCGATGCACTTCAAAGATTGGCAAGTATAGCTACAAAGTTAAAAATAGGAACACTCTGCCTCCCACATCAGTCACCCTCTTGTAGCAAAAAGAATTTCAGAAAGTTCTTGAATAGGCCAGAAAGGATGGGATTTATTTTTAATAAACAGTAGACATTCACTGGTAATTGTGATCTATTTTCTCCAATAACAAAAAATAGCAATATCACTGGTGGATGAGTTGACTCTTGGGCCACTTTGCTTTCAAAAGAACCATCCTGTATAGGGGAGACTCTTTTATGCTGCTATATCAATCTCCAAGTTGATCCCTGCCTGCAAAGTGGGTTAATATTTGGTCCATGGAGACAAAGAGTACAGCTGTTTTCTCTTCCACTGCCTCATGGCTTCTTCCATGAGGTTACATTCACTGTAAAAGTTTAAAGGAATAAAGTATTTGGGGAACTTGGCTCAGAGAGAGTGGATTTGCCTTGAGTGATGTCAGGATTTGTGCCTTTCTTGATGTGAAAGGTGGTGACACGTACCACATCAAAGCTCAGGCAGTTATCTCCGTGACCAAAGAGTGATGCAGGACCAAGAAGCTCCTCTGATTTATGGCACACTTGCCTGGCTGCTGTCAGCTTTTCTGGGGTGCAGTTTTCAGTCTGTAGTGGGCTCAGGTCATTCTATCTCTTTGTCCCATCCCTCCCCTCAGGTCCTCCCAGCCTCCTTTATGTGATGAACACAGACCAAAAGGGCTACAGTCTAGCCTAAGGTACTTTATCTGACTTGTCTCTAGTAAATACCACAGTCCCAATAGCAAATCTTTTGCAGAGAACTATTTATGGTCAATTCACAGCCTGAAGAATAAATGCCATTACAGAATTAAAATACATTTGAATTACAAAGCTGAAGAAATTGCGTTCTGCTTTCAGGAAGACCACACATACAAAAAACCAGGAGCTGCCCTCACTGCGCAGCCTTTACTCCCAAACTTTTGCAAGGACTGGGAAGGAAAGCAACACCAGCACTGCCCTCAGGGATCTGCTCCAGGGTCCCTAAGACCCCAAGAGCCTGCCCAGGAGCATTATCCTTCCCAGAAATTGCTTCTCCCTAACCTGGCTTCGGTCACTACTGTGTTGTTGTTTGTCTCTTGTGGCTGGTTTTCCTTCTTTCATCTCTGTTGGGTGTGGATTTACTACTGGGAGCAAGGAATGAACCCCAAAATGAAGAAGAATACATTCAGAATACATTTAAACCTATCTGAATGCAAGACACGGGTATGGATTATATTTCCCTTTAAGTCTAGCATTTGTTTGCACAGTGGGTATTCATCTACCACACTGGCACTCAGAGGGCTAATAGGATCAGGAACAGAAAGATGGGGGAGAAACCAGGTTGTCCAAAGCATGGCAGCTCCTGTTCACAGGGATTTGTCAGGCCCTCTTCCCTTTTGGCTCAAAATTATGCTAAAAAAATAGAGCTGAAATAAGTGAATGTACCCAGTTTCCATGGCATGGCTGGAGGGCTGTCCCCATGGACAGGTTATGTTTTAGTGACAAAGTTCCTCCCTGTGAAGTAAAGCCACCCTTAGTTGTGCTGGGAACAGATGAGTTTCCAGTATTAGGGCAACTAAATGGGAAATTGGTATTTTCTCAGTCAGACAGGAGGGTTAGAATTGCTTTAGCTCTGCCTGGCTTATCTTTTACATCCATATCACTCCAGCCTAGTGTCAGGTTTTGCCTAGGTCTGGTTTAGATGTAGAGAGATAATCTAGATCTGCTACACAGAACCATTTTTCCCCCTTCCAGCCACACTTGGAGCCTTTACATGGACCCACCCAAAGATTCATGAGCTCATGAATTAGCCTTTGCTCAAATGAGATTTTCCTCAATTATTAAATGTCCTTCCCTTTTCCCCTCCCCATTTGATTCTTTTCTATCTTTTTCCTCTGGGGAGAATTTCAGAGGTCTTGTGTGAGGATTACAAAAGCAATAAGAGGATTATGGAAAAGTAGCTTTTTGGTGTACCCAGCATAATACAAATTAGGATTGTTTATAACTTTATTCCCTTATCAGCTATTGCTGCGTGTATGCTGATGTGCTTTGAGGTCTCTAAATAAAATTAGAGGGCCAAAGGTAACTGAATTATTTTAATTGGCACATTAAGGAACACACTTGCCAAAGAAAAGATCATGTGTACAGTGCTGCTAACAAGCAAAGTTTGTCATATTCATATTAAAAGAAACTCTGGGAAAAGGGGTAATTTCATGCAGAAGGATGCAGGACTTCTGCAATCTAATTTATCTGTCTGTGAAAAGATGATTGTCCTTCATTTTGATGATTCTCTGGTTCCTTTATGTTTTAAACTCTTCAAAGCAAGGAGTGCCTTCTCTCCTAGCCCAGCAGAGTGAGAACCTGAGCTAGATAAAGACCTCATTTATTGCTAATTAAGAATAATATTGTTCAATATTTCTCCCTATATCTATGTTGGGAAATTTACTGCATATAATTCACTTCAGAGTAAATTTAAAGAAAAATACAAATTCACCATCCTATCACCAGGAAGTCCAAAGAATGCAAAACTGGGTGTTTTATATTAGGTTCTTCCACTTTCACCTTTGCCACTCCTCCTGTGTCCAGGAAGGATTTGGTGCCCAGACCTACCAAATGATAGACCTGAGATGCTCAGATACTCAGGTAGCAGTTCCTCTGACTTCAGCTGTTCCTGCAGCTTTCAGACAAAGCTGGGGAAAGAGAGGGGAGAAATTAAAAATTAATTGCTCTCTCAATGAAATGAATATATGCTCTGGCATTTGATTGCCCAGCAGAACAGTCAGGCAGTTATTTATATTGCTATCAATGTCAATAACAAGGTGCAGGGCACTGCAGTGTGGTTGTGTTAATGAATTAATGAAAATGAGGGGATTTTTAGATGGTGAACAGGCCTGAGAAATGAACTCTACAACTCTTCAGCGGAAAACAAAACAAAGCAAAGCAAAACAAAACAGAACAAAATAAAAATAAAATAAACAAACCAAAACACTGTGTTCAGGTTTCCCGGTATTGAAAGCCATTCCCCTACCTCCTGACAAAGAATAAACGAGAGTAAATGTCAAGCCAAGCCAGCGATGACCCCTGACTTCTTGGAAAATGCCTCGATTCTTTAAAAAGAACAGCAGGAGAAGAGGCTGAGTGACTAACTGGGCGATTGTGCCCTCTGGAAAATCCCGGGGATGGTGTTGAAATCGCTGAACTTCCCTCGAGGCAGGATGAGTTGTACTGAGCAGAGATGTTGGGACCTGCATGACAAGAGCTCTGCCTCCCTCCAGCACCACCACAGGCTCCTTCCCCACATCTGGGAGGAAAAGAAGGAATAGAAATCCTCCTCTTTGGTTTTTTCCTCCTTGAAACCTGAGCTGATTTCGAAGTGTATGTCCATGTTTTGCCTTCTCTCCCTCTCCACCTCTGTTCCCAAAGGCACAGGTGTTAGCGTGGGGGCAGATGCTGAAACCCACACTGCCCTGACCTAGGAAAACATTTTAGGGTGGGAGGCTCAGAATCCATAACCCCTGTGCTGCCACCCTGCCCCAGAGCCTGCTGCACTTTGGTTTGGGGAGGCAGCAGCTGGTTCTCCTCGGATGAGGCTTCCAAATGGATGTAATTCCATGGGCATCCCTGTGCTTGGAAATTTCCCTCTCATTTCACTGTGGGGTGAGGATACAGAAGGTGCCCCTAAGGGAGCCTGAAGAAGATACTGTTGTTGTTGGGAAGGACTTAATAAAGAGCGGGTGAAGATCCCGAATAGATAAGAGTGAAACTTTTTAACTCCTTCTTTTATTTTTTCACACAGCTACTTTTATCTATTTCCTAAGTGTCCGTGCCCTAACATTATTGGTGCTCATTACACACAATCACCTATTGGCCACAGTTAGAAACTACTGTCTCTACAAACTCATCCAGGTTTCTTATTTTCTGCTTCTCTTGAGTTCCCAGCAGTCTGGCCAAGGGCAAATTCTTCTTGCTCTGTCAAGAAATCCGCAGACCTGTTTCCCACACACACTTCAAGGACTACCTGGGTCAGGTATCGAGAGTCAGAGATGGTTTCTTTATTAAAAAAATACATATAAAGCACACATACCTACAAACATGCTGTAGATAGATAGATAGATAGATAGATAGATAGATAGATAGATAGATAGATAGATAAATAGATAGATAGATCTTCCCCTTACAATGTGTTTTAAGGTTTTACATAAAAAGTCACCAATAATAACATTAAAATATACTGTAATTCAGCCTGGGCTCTCGTGTTCCCAGGGCTCTGCAGGCAGGCAGGGCTAATAGAAATGAAATAGGGGAACTGGAATACCTTCAAATGTACCTGCCTTTGTGGTTCAGGCTTCTGCTTTTGAATGGGTTTAACCACAGGGAGCAGCACAGGGAGGCACAGGGAGTCTGGAAGTGACACCAGTCACACACTGTATAAAAGAGAGGAAAACAAACCCAAAAAGTTTGCAAAGCTCTTTGAGAGCCATTAATATTAAACCCCTGCTCTTTTCTCTTTCCCGTGCTAAAGCTAAAAGACAAATCTCTTTTTAAATATTTATCAGAAGAAAAGCAAAACGGTAGGAAAGAGATTTGCACAAGACCTGTTTATCAGTCCTGGGCGTGTGAGCCGATCCATCAGCCCTGCTGAGATTCTGGGTGTAGTTTTCTCGGCCTGGCTCCTACACTTCAGATGATATGAAAGGATTTCAATGTGCACTTGAAACATTTTTTTTCTCCCAGATTTATCCTACCAGCGTTTTTCTCTAACACGAGTATTTGTCTCTTCTAAGATCTGCTTTACATTACATAGTCTCTTTGTATTCCATGCAGATGAAAAGCACATGAATCTCCACTCCTCTCCCATTATAATGCTACTTTCTGAAGAAAAACATCTCCTGTGTTCTAAAAAACCGCTGTTATTACTAAGTTTTAAAAAAGCCTGTTGATGACTCATTGTGAAATGGTGAATAACTTCATTTTAACAGCTTTGCCTTATATCCATTCCATCTCAGATCTCTCTGCCAAAAGGGTGCAAACCCTTCTTGTAGGTGGGGCTGGCAGCCCTATTGTTAGGATTGCTTAAGTACATTTACCAAACATTAGATATTTTAGCTACAATTTCCACGCTGAATATTTACCTAAGCTTGAATTACATGGGAAACTCTTAACCAGAAGTTCCTCTTATCTCTAAGACCAGACCTTGGTTATATTTTGCCTTGTCAAAACACTCTGGTAATCTTCCTCAGAGAGGCTTTAATGCCCTTAACCTTTGAAAAAGGCACACGAAATTTCCCTTTGCGAGAGCCTGCCCCAAGTTAACCACATTAGGAGGCTTTGAAAAACTGCAGGCACCATCTGACCAAACCCAGAGACTGCATCTCTCTGAGCAGCTTGTCCAGGGAACAGAACGGGGAGGTCCCTGCCTGGCTCCTTCTGGATCCCTGGAAGTGTCCAAGGCCAGGTTGGATGGGGCTTTGAACAACCTGATCTACTGGAAGGTGTCCCTGCCCGTGGCAGGGGGTTGCAATGAGATGATTTTTAAGGTCCCTTCCAACCCAAACCCAAATCCATTCTAGGACTTTGGCTCCTTTAGCCTGTGGATGGGACACCAAAGAAAAGAGCAGGCTCTCATTCCCTCCTCCTTTCCCAGGATTTCCCTTTCCTGAATGCACCCCCTGAAGAAGGAAGCTACCAGAACTGTACAGCAGTGTAGGGAGCAAGGTGGGGAACAAGGGAAGGAGACTGGATTATGAGACAGCACCTGATGCAGAGGACAGAGACTTGAGGTTTACAGAGGTTGGGCTGGGTGCCTGGGGTAGGGAGAGCAGAGCTGGGCATAACAGGGGGGCAGGATGTGGGACTGAAGTCTGGCTGGCAAAGAGACTGAGATCTGGGGAGAAAAAAGATGCTGAGGGGTGAGAAGGCAAGGAAGGGTCAGTAGGGATGAATGCTGAGGGTCTGGGGAGGGGGCTATGCCCACGCTGACTTCGTGGAGGAGCAGGATGGCTGAGTGAAAACTGGGGTGGGGAAGAGACAGGACTAGGTGTATGTATGAACTGCACACACTATTTGCATTGCCATTCCTGCAGATGTACCAAACCTGTCTTAAATCCAACTGTTAAGTGTAGTTGTGGCCCCTGGGAGCTCCATGTGACTCACAAAACCCACCCAAGGTGATGGGTGAACACACAGGCACCGCTTTGCTGAGCAGCATCCCAAGAATGAAAAGGAGAAGCTGCAAAGCCTGTGCTTCAAAAAGCCAAATGGGCACTCAAGCACAGCCCTATCTGGAGGCTGCAAACCAAGAGCCCACTGGTTTCCTGCTCTCAGCAAATACCAAAGTGTGTCACAACTCTCCAGGGGCAAGTTCATAGTCAGGATTGGCATTCCATAAGCCCAAAGAGCAGAAATGCTTCAGCAGAAAAGGGTGTCCCTCCCCTGCTGCTGTTCTCCCTGCTCAGCTGTATAATGTGCTGTTAACAAGGCTTGGAGGGGCAGGGGAAATGTTAATCCAGTGTAAAAATAGGTACTTGAAGTTCAGAAAACGCTGGTTCTCAATATAGATGATCCTGCTTCATGTTCTTTGTACACATGGCAGGGTTCACTAGAGTAATGCCTTTTTATTTCTGTCCCTGTGACCCTTGGCACACAGAGAGTGGGTGTGCAATGGGGACCAGTTTGGTCAGGTTCATTTAATGAGGCCATTGCTTTTCTATAGCAAAGAAAAGGACAAGGTCAGGGAAGTAAGGACATGTTCAGAGTGGCTGTGAACAAGGGACCAGAGAAAGGTTTCAGGAGCCTTTCCTGGCCCTTAAAAACTCATCTTTTCAGAGTAGAAGCGATTTTTTAATGGCCTGTTTAACATTTGTGCTCAGTCACACTGTTACGCCCTAGAACCAATCCTGAAAGGTTCAGAAGGAAATTTGACCCCGAAACTGCCAGGTTGGCTGCAAATTCCCAAGCTTTCCCTTCAGTTAGCAGCCATGAAAGGCTGTTTGAACTAAGCCATGGGACTAACCCCTGGAACAAATGAAGAGATGAAACAAGTGCTTAAATTCCTGCAGTTGTGCTTACACTGCTACATTTCAGCTGCGAACTCCTCAGCATGGCTGTGGATCAGAACCATCCCATCACTTTCCAAACTGGCCCAAATTGGTGAAAATCAAAGGGCAGACCCCCTCTGAGGAAACCAAGCTAACTTCATGGAGGCTACCAAGCATTTGACAAGGAGGAGCAAGTTTGGATTCTTCCTCATTTAGAGTCAAGTCTGAATTTGGGATTCAGAACTGAAAGTCTCTTTTTCATAGTGTTAATATCCTCAGATATTTAACCTTGGAGAAATCTGTTTTTTTCCAAACTGCAACCATTAACAATTTCTTCCCAATGCCAAAAAGTACCTGTAGGCTTGTCTTTCTGTATCTCTAGGCTTTTCTTTCTGCCCACCCAACCAGACAACCAACACTGCAGCCACACCAGTTAATGATGTCCTCAGTTAAGGCTTTATTTAGAGGAACCAAACCAAAGCAAATAGGGTGACCCAAACCATCAGACAAACAGTCAGGTCAGGTTCTTCAGGTCAGGCACTACCAACCCTTGGTGAGTGTGGGGCTGAGGGAGAAATCTGATCTTTCACCCCAAAGCTCCTCATCCATCGCCTCCTGTTCCCTGCACTTTTCCCTGCTCTGCCTCCCTTCATCACACAGCTCCCCAAACCCCTCCTTCTCATTTTTCTCAGCAGCCCCTTGACTGCTCAGGGCACCACCCAAAGCCTTTCCCTTGCTGGGTTTTATTAGCCAATATGTCATGCTGGAGCTATAATATGCAGAGTAGCATTTCACTGCATAATTTCAGAACTGGACACATTCATCTTTTCCCCAGAAAGCTCCTCTGAGTGGATGATTAGTGAGTCAAGAAGTTTATTATACGACAAAAAAACACACCAAGGTAAAAACTATGCAAAGGAAATCAGTTCTGGCCATTGTTCTTTCTGGAGCCAAGAGGAATATGACCTTTAAACCTGTGTTTGGTGGCCTGTTCCTGGCTCTCATGGTTCTCCTCGGGTTCTCATTCTTGTAGGGCTTCAACTGAGAGTAGAGATGAGTTCAGATTTGCTAGAACAGAGTCTGGCCCAGAAGGTAGCATAGATCTGCACCCCAACTTTCCATGTGTTGCTATATAATTCCATAATATTATGTATTCTGGGAAGCTCTGACATTATCTGACAAAATATATATCACATCTATATATTCTGGTGGTTCTGGACAGGTTCTCTAAAGTACCCAGCAGGAAAAAAGTGTGGAGAGTGTGTCCTCCTCCCCATATTCCAATAGACAATTGTGGGTTTAATATCTGACTTATAATGGATAAAGGATGAACAGAAAGTATGTAATATCAGGAATACATCATTACCCACACCAAACATTCAAAACCTGTAAGCTAGAGCTCCAAAAAAATTATTAAATCAGCATTCAAATAAAAACTCAAATAGTAAACATTTGAAGTTTTTTCCTAACCATAAAAACCAGACTCTGCCCTTTGTGTAGTTGTTTGAATGACACCAGGACAAAGAGCTCTAGAGGAAACTACAAACATTTTGAGGCACATCAAAGTTACAGTTTTTGACCTGCAATCTGTGTGTTCACAGGGTGTGTTTAAGGGGTCTGCAGAGGGTAACTAAGAAAAGCAAACCTATTTTCTGCAGTATTAAATCACTGTACAGGAACTGACACTTCCACTGGGGGAAAAAAGGAAAAGAAAAAAGAAAAAAGTTTGAAGGTGCTGCAAATTGTAAAAGGTTGAAAAACATGTTTCTGGTGGTTCTGACTCAAGCTTTCAATTATTCAAGCATGTGAGGGCCCCAGTTCTACTGAAGTTAACTGGGATTTGTTCTAAATCCCACAGGTCCTTCGGAAAGTTCAAACCAGGGTTTCTGGAGGAGTGGTTCCAACTGTGCACAATGTGCAGAGCTCCAAACTTTTTTTTCTTTAATTATTTTTCCCCCCTGGTGGAGGTGTAAATCCCTGTGTATAGAATTTAGGCCTATGTATAGCAAGCCAGGATTTTTTGATTGTGCCCTACAGGTCCTTTCCTGACAGTCTGTGAGCCTTGGCATTTCCAGCTAGCCAGGCTGGCTGAGCTTTTAGTGATTTGCTCCTGTCCTTCAGCTAATATTTCTGGGATGGATTTCAGGGATCTTTTTTGGCTTGGGAGTAGTTAGTTAAGCTGTCAAGGAAATGATGAATGGAATCTGCACCCATGTGTTACCACAAAGATGCCTTGCAGACATTTCCTTAGATTTTCAGGCATCTGGCTGGGACTTCCTTACGTCACCAAATACAATAGAAGAATAGTAATGATTAGCAGTTGTATAACAGTATCCTTCTCCCAGTGCTTTTTGCCTGGATGTTTATAAAGCTCTGCTGGAAGAAAAACAATAATTCAAAGAGGAAAACTAGGCAAGAGGTGAAGCTGAAGTTCCCTATTTAAGCCACAAATCCATCTCAAGTCAGTGCCCAACACACAAGTCAGATTCTGTGCTCAGACCAAAACTCCACAGTCAAGGCATTTTTTTTTCTAGAAATGAGGAAAAGAGATTTTAGTTTCAAACCCCCAAGGATTTATTGAGAGTAACGCTGAAAAACACACATTCCTTTGAAAGCTAACAATTCACAAACTCAATATTAATTATTCTGTGTGTCTTAAAAGGTGCTAAAAACCAGAAGATGAGCATGTGGAAGAAATAACTCTCATCCTTAAAAAGAAGAAAATGAACCCCACAAACGTTGGGAAAGGAAAGCAAGTGATTCCTGAATTCAGACGATTTCTTGGTGTTCCAGTTTCGCCCGGGGCTCAATCACTCCTTTCAAGGAAACATCCACAGGAAGGGCAAGGTTGTTCATGCTCTGAGTCAGGGTCTGTCAGCGTGTTGCTGCTGGAGAGCTGCCCAAATCCTGCCTCCCTGCTCCTGCTGCTCCCAGGCAGGGCAGGAGGGGGCTGTGTGTTACTCATGGGATGGCATCACGGAGCCTAGAGTAGAACTTGCACCAAAATACCTTTGCTCTGACTTCTGGGACCTGCCCGTCCTGCCCCAAGGCATCCCGGTTTTCAGTTCTCAGCGATGACTCTCTGTGATTGCGGGAAAAGCAGATGATTCCAGGGCTTCCCAAACCCTCTCAGGGGTTAAAACCAGAGAATGTTCGGGGAAAAGGTTTGTGCTGATGGTGCCTGTTGGGAGCCAAAGATCTGGAAATGATTTGTGCTCTCCAAACAGTGGACATCAGGTGGGGCACTTGGCGCTGAACGTTGAGGGTGTTATTTTTAAATTCTTGGGGCTGCCTTAGAGCTGCAACAATTAGCACACCAATTTCAGCATGGGGGGGTTATCCTCCTTCCCTGTAGCCCAGTTTGGAGGGGAATTGTTGTCCATATGACTGTCCCAAGGAGGAGCCGAGCCCCGCACTGCGATAGCATCCCTGCCGGGCTGCGCTCCCAGCCCCAGCGCGGAGCCAGGCGCTGGCAGCAGCTCCCCTGCTTACACAATCCTGCTGACACAGAGCACAAATCCAAGCCCAGACCAACTTCCAGGGCCTCTCATCTCCCTCAGCCTTTGCTCTTTCCTCCTCGCTCCCGGCCATAGGGTTTCCATGGCTGGTTTCCATGCCATAGGGTTTCCATCCCGCTTTGCGCAGCCACCTCTGTGGTCCAGCATTGATTCCAGCAGGGATTTCTCCAATTTCTCCCCCCTTTTCCCAGTTAGCAGCTCTGCTCTCAGAGCTTCCCGGCGACACCAGTGGCCCTGCAGGGACAATCACGGTGTGGGGAGCGAGGTTGAGGACCAGCTCACATCTGTCACCTTGTCCCTTTGCTGCCACCACTTCCCAGCGTGTTGTGCCCTAGCATCTCGCTCACCTCAGAGGCTCATCCTCCCTCTGCACTGCTGGAGCTTGTGGAGCCTTCAGGTCCCACCTCTGGAACTGCTGATGGCACAAGAGCTGGGTCATTTTAACCCCAAACATCTACCAAGAGACAGCTCCGGGAAGGGTTATTTGCACGGCAAGCCTTCCCATCTCCTGACAGGCTGGTTATCCTTACAGGCTTTTTGCACCTTGGAGCTTTTTATTTGCACGTGGCTGGGCAGCATTTGGCACACGCTGGGGGAAGTTAGTGCTCCTTGGATGCGTTTCAATGGTCCCCGGTAAATAAGGCTTGATGGGTTTCCCTTCTCTCCCTGCTGTGTCTCTCCATGCCACCTTCCCAAAGGATTATTATTGCTGCTGCACTGCACCCCTGGTCCGTGATGAAGAGGCAGCTCCACTGATGCAGCTGCCTCACCCTATGCTCTTATCAGCTCCGCTCACCACAGCAAGACCTCTAAAGCCTCCCCGGAATTTCGGGCAGATCCTATCACTCCCTAGATATAATACATTACCTTTTAATGAATGAGTACGTGCCTAACTTTAATGGCCCGGGAAAATGTAATCTTGAAATTGATGGTATCCTTTTAAAAGAATTTAACCAAAGATAAGTCTTACACAAATTGCGCAGCGTTGTTATAGTTATATCCACCTTGAAATGACTGAACGGTCTGCCTACAGCTTATAGGAGATCCAGAGTTTTTAAAGACACAGCACAGGGAACAGCACTTCCAACCTTCCCCTCTCATTGTTTCACACACCACCAGGGGTGTTTGTGCTCACAACCCCTCTCTGGGCTATTTGGATGCCCATTAAAAAATGTAGTTTTGGAGTTATGTGTTGTAAATCCTCTCAGTGCTGCACAAACAGAGCTGCCCATTTCAGGGCCATAAAGCTGCCCTCGGTCACAGCGTGGGGACCCACGTGAGTCCCACTTTGGGCTGTGTTATGGGTTTCAGGAAACTCATTACGGATCCCATTCTGCGGATCGACATGAATTTATCAACCAGTAACTGGTGTAATGGTGCCTGAGGAACACAACATTCGTTTGCTGCCTCTGTTTAGTTTGCTGGAGTCTGTGAAGGAGTTTAATTTGTCATGCCCTTCATTAAAAAAAGACCACAGGGAGGACAAATGAGCAAGCAGATCCATAAACACATTGCAGATGTGCTGGGTTTTCTTTGTGGGCTCGAGTCAGAAATGATTTGGCTGGAGCTGTGTGACACAGTGTCGTAGCTGTTACATTTCTCCATCACACAGGGATGGGGGCACAAAGGGTGCAGGAGCAAGGCAGATACCAAGGGCACCTGATTGTACCCCCAGACTTTGCTAGCAGCAGAGAAAAACTGGTATTTTCTCTCAACAGTGTTGAAAACCAATGCTGGGCTGGGAGATTTCTGTGTCTACACAAATTAGGAAGATGGGAAAATACAGATTCAGTCGGCAGAAAGCACAGGGGTTTGCTGACACTCTTGGAATTGTCATGGTACTGAGTGAAAAGTATTTCCATCACCTCCCAGATGATGCCCTGCATTAGCCTGCCATGTAACAGAGCAAATCCTGATGCTTTTGGGCTCTGAAACCACTGCTGAACCCTGAAGAGAGAGTAGAGAAGGTGGAATTGGTCCCTTGAGTTTCTGAATGCCACCGTGGCCATCACAGAGTGTCTCAGCCCTCAGATAACCAGCCCTGCCAAGTGTGACACGCTGGACAGGGGACTCACAGCCACCTCTCCACATCCCTCAGCCCTTTGTCCCTTCTCCCATGCATTTACACCACTGGTCCCTGACCTCTTCTTTGGGACCATGCCAGGCATAGCTCTTTGTCCTGTGGGCTCTGTCTGGTCCAGGGGGCCAAGACTCAGGGGAATGACCCACAGGACACTTACCAAGGTCTCACAGGGACAACAGCCCTGCCCCTTGGCTGCAGTCTATCTGGGCAGGCATCTCCCATGGGATGATCAATAAGAGCACTCTGTGCCCCACTTGGAAGACAAATGCTTCATGGCAGCATTTCTGAAATAAAACATTGATTTTTCAAAGCAATGTTTGGTATGGTAATTTTTGTTCAGGTTATTAATCCTTTGAAGTTTATAATAAACACTTAATACTGGAAAAGAGAATAACATCCCTCATTTGTCCCAAAATTACTTAGATTCTTGTTTTCATGACGAGTCTCTTTGGCATGAGTTGTGAAAGATGAAATATTCACACAGCTCTGGGCATAAACAGGTGTAGGACTTTGACAAACTTTCCCCAAAAGTTCGATGTGAAACAGGGATGGGAACGTTGTTTCAGAAAATGTGCCTTTGGATGAAAGAACATAAAAAACCACAGAAAACAGCAACAGTTTTACAGCAGGGTTTAACTGGCAAAAACCCAAACTGGATCATCTTCTTAACCCTCCCACTATTGAGAATTAAAACTCTGTCTAACCCAAATTTTCCTTATACTCAGCTTGTTTCTCTTTACATGTTCCAAGTACCAAAGTCCTGTTATTGCTTTCTTGCACTTTTCAGCCTGCAGGAACTATTCTTACTTGTCCAATGTGCCTCTGATTTCACTGCCAGCCTGTGTAGGAGAAGCTGGGCTGGAGGAGACATTCCTCAGCTCTTATGTTTAGGGGTAGCCAAGAGGGTATTGATCAAGAGGAAAGATGGGGCCAAAAATGTGTATTTCAACACACCTTCTGTAAGTGCTCCTCAGGTGTGACATTCTTAAATCCAGAGAACCCCTAAGAAAACAAGAAGCTGAAGTGTGGGGATTCAGGAGAGGATCAAACCACCCTTCCTCAGAGGAAGAATTCAGGAATAATTTCTTCTCTGAAATGGTTGTTGAACCTTGGAAGGGGCTGCCCAGAGAGGTGGTGGAGTCCCCATCCCTGGAGGTGTCCAAGGAATGATTGGATGTGGCACTCAGTGCTCTGAGCTGGTTGACAAGGTGGGGATGGGTTAGGGTTGGAACTGAGGATTTTGGAGCTCTTTTCCAACCTCAGTGATTTCATGAAGGCCCCTTGAGATGCTCCCTGTTGTGAACCAGCCCCCTGGCCTGGCAGGGAATGCAAGGCAGGCTGAGGAGAGAGGAAATCATTGCAGAAGACACAGAGAAGGTCAAAAAGACCCCTTGTCCTGTCCCGAGGAAGGGGGATGCACATCCCACTGTCCACATGCTGTACCTTTCACTCGGCTGCAGGAGAAGGAATTTGTTGACATTTCTAAAATCTCCACTGGACCATCTGGAAAACCTTTTCTCAGCTGAATGGAGGCAAGAGCCTCTTTTGAATGGGGAGATTTACAGAGCATCTCGGAGAGGTGCCTGGATCAGCTGCCTTATCTGAGTGCAGAGGGCTTATCATGACTTTACAAGCGGTGTTTGTACAGCCCAGATAAACAGAATGATTATCTTAGAGCAGCTTGACTCTTCCTTTGTTTCTGTCTTCGCCTGAAAGGCTGGGTAATTAGCAGAGAAACTCTCTTCTCCTACAATGCCTCCAAAGTCACTCTTACTCAAGACCTGGTTTTCAGCTTGCCATTTGCACACACAGGTCATAGAAACCAAATTAAAAGCGATCAAGAACAAAAGACCCGCCTGTTCTTTTTTATTTGGGCATGACACAAGCCGAATGACATGAAAAATCAAACAAACAGCAGAAGAAGTCAGGGGCAGGTCAGCAAAACAGAGATTAGAGGTTGCTTGCTATTGCTTGAAAGAATAAAAATTGGCCTAAATCAATTTACTGAGTGTTTACTGCCTTCCTGCTTGGCACTTTGTTTGCCTTTACTTACTGACCAGACCCTTAAAAGCCGCTTGGAGCTTTGATTTTACAGCAGCGAATTAAAATACAGCCAGTCAGTGTCAGAGGGCTGTGCTTGAATCACTTACACCTCCCGTGCTTACGTTTACACAGAAAGTTTTGGGGAACAAACTAAATGATGTCTTTGCGCTGGAAAATTGTACCTTGACTTTCTACCATGTCGTGTGAACAGATTCCTTTGGCAGGCGAGTTCCTCAGGAAAACATCAGGAATTTAACAAAACTGCTTTGCTGGGTTTACACCAACTGTATTTAATGGTATTTTTTTTCTCTGCCATTTAACATTACAGTCATTATTCTGTTTTTGCACCCCTTTCATTCTCTTTTGAGGAACTACACTGGTGGGCTGTCTGACATAGAAGACATAATAATAAAAAAATGGTACATCAATAATCAGATTTCAAGGAAATTCACTTACATAGCAGACTACCAGGCAAATGTAGGTACTTCAAAAAACAAACAGAGCCATTCTCTCTAAAGCTATTCCTTTCTCTCTTCCTCTGCTTCCTCTAATAAGAAATTAAAATCCATCATGTTCAGGACATTGGAATATTCATCATTTTGTTCACTGGAGAGTTGTGCTTCAGGAGCAGTGGGGAAAAGAAAAAATGAAACCAGTGCTCATTTTTACTTGGTGTAGAAAATTATAGGCCAGATCCTTATTTAGTATAAATCGTTCTAGGTCTTTTTGAAGCAATTCTGAGAAAGCAGCCCTGGACCCAAAATGAAAATAACCCCTCTCCAGGCATTATAGTTACGAACATGGACATTTTCAGAGGTTTTGTAGCTGTATTTCCACATAGGAGCATGGTATTTTCCCTGGGACAGAAATAGATTATTGTGGATCTGAGCTCTCTTGTGGACTTCCAGCCAGGAGAAGGTGCCATTTGCCTTTAACCACCAGCAGACGTTTCTCAGAAAGAAAGTTCCCTCCTGCCAGGACTCTGCTGGTTCCTTCTTCCAGGAATGCCCCAGGGTGTGCTCTGTAGGATGGCTGTACCCTCCTCATC
Organism: Campylorhamphus procurvoides; assembly: GCA_013396655.1. Lineage (NCBI taxonomy): Eukaryota > Metazoa > Chordata > Aves > Passeriformes > Dendrocolaptidae > Campylorhamphus > Campylorhamphus procurvoides. The sequence goes on from WBMV01008079.1 coordinate 292,176, forward strand.
CTCACTGCAAAGGGACCCCAGGTAGGCATTAGACATCCACACCACCAAGGAATCCAGGTAGCAACAACCCCCCTTCTGACACCCCCCTGCAGCTCACCAGTCCTTCCCAGTTACAAGAGATATAGAGCAGCAAACTGGGAACTGGCTGGGCCAGAATGGGGTTGCTGTTCAGCAGCAGAGCTGCAGTTTTAAATAACTGCCCTAAAATATCCCCCTAGCAAGGAAAAGAGTACCCTGTGTTCAGCTTATTTCCCAGGAAGGTAAATTGGCTTGCTCCGATCTCAGGTCAGACCTGACCTTACCCCACCAAGATATTTAGCTTGGGCATCACTATACCATGATTCACTTGCTCCCGTGGACATATCCATATCCATATCCATATCCATATCCATATCCATATCCATATCCATATCCATATCCATATCCATAGTCTTCAGCCAGCCTGGATGAAGCTCTCCTCATTTTAGGAAAATGCACCTTTGTTCTGTTTTGTTCTGTGAGACTGAGTGTTGGCTGGGCAGAAAAGAGCATATGGGAAGGGGAGTCAATCCCTGCCCTCTCCTGGGCCAGGAAACATCAGCCCAGATGTGGGTTATGGGAAGGTCCAGCCTGCAGGTGGCTCTAGGAAGGAGGGTGGCACCTCAGGGACCTTGCACCCCATCCTGGCTGAGCAGATCCATCAGCGCTCCCAGAGCAGGGTGCCCCAAGAAGGACAAGGAATTAGGGTGTTGCACAACCAGTTTGTAAGGCTTGGGGAAGAACACGAGGCACAAACCAACATCTCCCACTGAGATTCACCAGTGAACTCCCTACTCCCAACAGGTAATAGAAGCCAAGACACACGACTGCAAAAGTTAAATACAGAAGCCCCTGATCCAGCAAGGACATGCATGGGTGGCTGTGGATGGAGCCTCACACAGGCACACCAGCCTTTTGAGGATTCTGGCCCTAAAAAAGACACCATCTCAAAGGAAGGGAAGCGACAAGAAAAGCGGCAGGAAGGAAATATTAATCCCAATAACAATGAGTTTGTAGTGTAGGTATCTGAAACTTTCTCACAGAGCAGCTTTTGCCATTCTCTTTGCTCTTTTTCAGCCATGTCCAAAGCGGCCAAAAAATGAAGCCCCTCGAAAACAAAGGGCTTCATGAGAGGCAAGGACAGGTAAAGCCAGGAAAGATCTTTTCACAGCTCTGATTTCCAATAACTTCCTTGTAAGGCATGGAACTACCCAATTATCCTAAAACAGTCCTCCAATTTGTCTCTCTGTGGGGAAGCTCGGCTGGCTCAGGTCAGGAGGATCAGGAAATGAGTTCTTTGTTGAAAGCAGGTATCCTGCCCTCTCATGTTCCCCATCCTATGGACCACAAAAGCAAAGAATGAGACCGAGGAAAAGACTTTACAAAACAACAGGGAAACTGTTCTCAGCAATGAAATGAATCTGCTGAACTCAATTTAAGTACAGACCTTGCAAAGCAGAGCAATTTTTGCTGGAACAGGTTTGCCAGGACAGCCTAAAATGCTATTACAAAGCTACAAAGATTGATGGACAGTGAGGTTTTAGTGTTTATTCCCAAGCTTTTGCAAAAATCCCTGAGAAGTAAAAAACTCTTTTTCCCATGCAAACTTCTTAATATGGAAACCTCAGCAGCAATACTTTAGTCTGGGGTGGTTTTTTTTCCTCTTCTCCATTTTGATGTGTGTTTTGAAAGCCCTCTGGGCATCTATTTGCATTTTCCAAAAGCTTTGGAAATCTGGCCCCAACTTACTTATGAAAATGGGGCTTAAGCTCTGGAATTACCGAAGTGTTTTTGAAATTTTGCACTCTTTGTATTTTAAAGTATATTAGACTTGATTTTGCTGCTTCAGGGGACAGGTAATTCCCATCGTTTTTCCATGGAGATGAAGTACTGTGCAGTAGGAAAAATAGAAGGTTTAAAGTTTATTGACAAGGGCAAAATATGAAAGGCACTCAGCATTTCTTTTTATGTGCATGATAAATATCTGTGCATAATAAAAAAGTAGGCATGTCTTTTGGCATACTTTTGCCAGCTTTACAGAAGCATAACAAAACTGTGATTTATAAACTGAAGGTGGATATAACTGCAAATGTATTTAAATAAATTGTACACAGAGCCATATCCTACACTGGAAATTATAATTGTTCTACATCACAAGCAATAGTACCATGCCAGGTCCTTCAAATATTGCTGGTTTGTGAAATTCATGGAAGGGCATTCTAATATCTTAAACCTTTGGATCACACCTGGAGAGTGAGGGAAAAAACCCCAACAAAACCCAAAACCAAAGAAATGCTGGGATGATGATGATTTTACAACTTTTCTGTGTATTATAAAAGAATATTCTTGTCTAAGTGTCCTTGATCAGAGAAGGGCACAGATTTCCAGACATCTAGGCAAATTAACTCCTACATTAAATATTATACCCATTTCAAGGGCACCTTTCCAGGATCCTAAATTAAAATCTTCTTCTTGTCATTCCCTCCTAGTTAAGTCAACTATTTTTGTCCTCGTCATTGGATTTCTTCTAAGGTGTGATTTTTCTTTTCCATACTAAGCCAGCTTTTCAACAGAAGACTCCTTTCAGATGGTTTGATCTTCACATGGTTTCTCAGCCCTTGGTTGGTGTAGTGGAACTGCCACCATTTAGCTCCTCGAGGGAAGCAAGATGCAACAGATGCAAGTTCCCATAAGGATGATAATTTGTTTTAAGTGATCTCTGTCCACTTTCTCAGAGCTACAACATGTCTTCATCTCTCTTCTGGATCGCTTGAGATTCATACTGATATTTCTTCCCAGCATCTGGCAAAAAGATGATGCAAAGTGCTTGCATAAAACTCAATAGGCTAAGCATTCTTCTTATGTTCAAATTAAATGCCTAAAGACTGGTAATGGTCACCTCTCCCCCCATATCACACTACATTTAGATTTCCTCTTATTTGCATTTTTGGTTTTGGAACTGCCAAGGTTCACATCTTTCCTTTGTAACCATGACAATGACAAACTTATTTCTCTAATGAAAGCCAACACTCTCTTGGGCAATGACCTATGGGAGACAAAACTTTGAGAAAAAATATTTCAAAAATTATGCTTTACAATTGAGCATGCCAGAGAACTATTGATTGAAACAGGCCTGGGAAACCTTTAAAACCTGGTTTGTAGGTGTTCATCCCAACCTTATAGTCTTCTGGTTTATGCACAGGGGTGAAGTCTGCCAGCAATGTTTCACTCCTCTGTAACTTTCCCCCACCTTAAATTTTCAACATATTCCTCTAACTTGAGCGAACTGATCTCTCTCTGAAGGACAAAGACTTCCCATTAATCAAGGAAAATCAGGGGAAAGAGCCATTTGTTGATGAATAGATAGAACCAGGCTTGCCTGAGTCCCATTCCTGTGCAATAAACAGAATAACCACACTCAGGAGTAATGATCATCTTGCCTGCCTGTAATTATCTCTTAATATGTTCATTATCTCTTAATATGTTCACTATTTCTTAATATGTCCATTATCTCTTAATATGTCCAGCTTAGGCTGGAGCCATGAACTGGGGGAGTTACTGGGTATTACTGATCGTACTGACAACAAAAATAAGATCACCCTGGCTGCTTATTCAAGGCTGGTTCCCTAGTTAAAGTGAGTTCACATACGTGTCCAGGTCAGGGAGAAGAAGGGGGAATTTGGACAGGATTTTTTGGCCATTTTTTTGGAGCTAATTTGGATTTCTTCCACAGAACTGAGTCTTGGAATCTGCAGTCCCTGGGAGTACCCAGAATCTGCTGTGTGACATGGAAATAGAACACATTTCACATCTTAAAATATCAGCCTTTCGAATGTCAATCATATTAAGAGGGAGATTGTGTTTTTCAGTGCATCTAACACAGCACACCACTCACACTCAATACACAGCAAGACAAGACCTAGAAAACACAGAGGAGAAACAAGTGGGAATTATTGCTCTTCAGGCTCCAAGAAATAAATATTAACTGAAAAGAAAAACAGACCTAAGACAAAAGAGCTTGAAGAATGCACTTAAATTCTAATCTGATGTTTGTTTTCTTCCCCTGAATTTAAAACAAAACAAAACAAAACTACAAAAAAACACCTCAGCCTCTTGAAATGTTCATTTTACAGTTAAGCAAATACACCACAAGGCACAAATTAACCCAACTCCAAATCAGCTTGTTTTTCTGCTTGGTGAGCATCAGTTCAGATTTATTTGCTATAGACCAAATTCAGCAAAGCCCTTTAGCATATGCACAACTCTGAGCATGCAAGCAGCTCCATTGAGACTATTCACACGCTTAAATATACATACCCAGTTCAATAACCTGCTGAATCCACCCCTACTTTTCCCCAAGAAAGCAGAGACTTGCTCTGTTCTGCCCATGAAGAGCAGTAGGTGAATACCTGAGAGCCAAAAGTGCATTGATCACTGGTCAGGGGTCACACAGAGCTGTTTCTGCTCTCAACCAGCCAGGTTTTATAGTCTGGATTAAATTTATAGAGCCCACCAAGGCACTGGGTTTCTCAAGGTGAAGTGACAGTGGAAAGGGCAGCAGTAGCTGAAGACAGATCAAGGAGAGGAGGGAATGAAGCAACCTCAGAAACATTCTCTTCCTGCTTTTGGACAAAAAGGCATCATTCTTGGAAAACCTGCATAAGCCAAAGGCATGTGGGCCGATTTTCTCCTTTTTGTGCTCATTAAGAACACATGTGCAGGACTCTGAGCGTGTGTGGTGTCAGGAATTGCCTGTGACACCCTCAGCACTAGAGCATTCCACCCCTTGCCCGGGATTCTTTAGTCACCTCTTTGGCAAAAACACAGCAGGATCTTGACGGGAAATCTGCCTCCCAAAATATCAACCTTAGTGATACAGATCTTAAAACTTCTCTGGCCAGATCCTCACCATTTCCACATAAATGCAAGGCTGTGCTTCAATATCCTCCTGAATTCGAGTGCCTGCCCTTCTCCAGCAGCGTGGGAGGGAAGGACTGAGGGAAGGTGAATGTGACACAAATTATTTCAGATTATATGAAAAGTGTTAACAGAGTTAGGAAGCGATGGGGGTGGGCAGCAGGAGTGAAGAAGTGTCACAGCAGAGTCACCCTGAGCCAGCACAAAGTCGTGCCCTCGGCTGGTGCAATTTACCATCATTCCATAATCCCTTCCTAACTAATTTTCTGGGGAAACAAGGCATCCTCTTCTTTCACTGTAGCTCAAAATGCAGCTGGACTGCTCTGCTGCATAAAGGAGGATTTGGACAATTTCAGGCCTATTTCATGGCTGGGTTTAACCTTCATTTCCCCCCTTTTTCCTTAAATGACCATGGTCATCTTCCTTGAGGTAGCCTTGGTCAAACTCTTGGTCAAATTTATGCAATCTCAGCAACACATTTGATTTTTTTTTCCTTTTGCCACCACCTCATCTTCCCAGAGATGATGATAATTTCCCTCATCTTCTATACATGTTTTATGTATAGAATCACTCTTGAAAATGTATGTGATGCCCTCCCTGGACGTGCTGGCTTATTGACCTGTGCAAAGATTACCCCATAAAATTCATACCCATTATTTTGAAGGAGTAGGAATGTGTTCTCTCCGATGCTTTTGTAAACTACATTATAAAAGGGAAAAAAGACATGAGAATATTAAAAATTCCAGTGCTCAGCCTGCAAGTGAAACACCACACCAACACCGAACATAATAAACATTTTATGCCTTGTTATGCATGTGCTGAACACCCAGAAATCTCTTTAATTGTGGCTATTACTTCCTCCTCTTTAAAAGGGTGATTTTCATTCAACTTTCTAACAGGAAATTATATCAAGTGTATAAAAATTACTTGTTGGGCTTGAGAAACTAATTGGCCGGTGAGCTTTCAATAGAAAACCTGAGGTTTGATGTTGCGGCCCCCAGTTCTGCTGAACACCTGGAGGGGCAAACAATACAAACCCAATGACTTATCAAGTACTTGTTCTCAGTAAACCATTAACTCCCTGAAAAAAGGCTTTTCTCCTCCTCACGATAATTTCCCAGGTCATATAGTTTCAACAGCTTTCCGGACCGCTCACTTCATAGGAGTGAAGCCTGGATTTTGAGAAAAGGTCTTCCACGAGTTTTACAGCCCTTGTGTTTACAGACCTCATGAAAAAAAAAGGAAGTTTGGTGTATTCTGAGAAGAGCAGTCCACGGGAGCTTTACAGCAATATTTGCTGAAATATCCTGCAACAAACAGTCTAACTGGAAAACACATCCTTTTCCCCCCTGCATTTGAGTTCTCTGCTAACACTCTTGAAAGTCACATAAGAAACACCCAGTGCAAACAAATCTTATCCAGTAGGTTACAAACTTCTCATCAGCACCATTCTTTTCTCCCATGGTTATCCCTCAAATGTTGTTTTTTAAAGTTCCTCGAGGTGAAGGCGTGTTTGTGTGTAGCTGACCATGTGAAGCACATTCTGTCCCCAACAGAATCACTTGATCTTGACAATTTCTTTCTAACCACACCTCATTTCATGCCGTGCTGGAGGCCTTTCTCAAACCCTGCTTAGCACCTCTTCCTGTCTAAAAGAGGGTAAAAAGGTGCAGACACAGATAAAACTAAATGTCCCTGTGTGCCCTGAAGACCCTTTCAGCAAGAACTTTACACCTTGCCAGGTGCGCTCACAAAAAACACACTTAGCAGGTATGAAGCCACGAAGGAAAATGTGATCACAACCCAAGAACTACTGGAAATATTTTTAGAAACATCCCCAAACCCGACCCCTGCAAATATTGGCTTGCATTTCAATCGAATAATGTGTTTCCTCTTGAAAAAACCTCCTCCATGTAGCATCAATGCAGAGCTGCGCAGAAGCAGCTCTTTTTAATTTATTTATTTAGAAACGGCAATTTTTTTTAAATTCCAAGTTGCGCAAAGACAAAACTGATTAAAACTTCTCAATCAGAACTTTTTTTGCCCCAAATCGCGCGTCTGCAGTTTTTGCTGCTCTGAGGTATATGTATTTTTAAAATAATAATAATAATAATATTTCCTGGGGGAATTTTCCATCATCAAAATCCCAAAACAGAAAACAACAGGAAAAACACTAAACAACCAAAAGTAAAACAAGCCCGGAGTGCCGGCTTTCCTTTAGAACAAGCACCGAAGGCATTCTTGCTTCTCCTAAAAACTATAGGGGAAATCTCGGGGAGAACAAGAACCCGACCGACATCGGGGGGTGGGTGTATGCAGGGGGTGTGCGGGTGTATGTGGAGTGCGGGGTTGTATGTGGTGTGTGTGCGGGTGTATAGAGATGTATGCAGCGTGTGCAGGTGTATGCAGGGTGTGCGTGTATGTGCGGGTGTAACAGATGTATGCGGGGTGTGTNGAGCCGAGGGGAACCGGAGAGGAGCCAGAGAAGAGCTGGAGACAACCGAGAGAGGAGCCAGAGAACCCAGAGAGCAGCCGGAGAACCGTGAGAAGGAGCGGTGAGTGCGCGGCCGGACTCTCGCCTTNTAGAGATGTATGCAGCGTGTGCAGGTGTATGCAGGGTGTGCGTGTATGTGCGGGTGTAACAGATGTATGCGGGGTGTGTGCGGGTGTATGTGGTGTGTGTGCGGGTGTATTGCGGTGTGTGTATGCGGGTCCATGCGGGTGTGCAGTGGCATGCACGGGTATGTGCGGGTGTATTGCGGTGTACACATGTTGGGTATGCGGGTGTGTGCGGGTGTGTGCCGATGTGTGCGGGTGTATTGCGGTGTGTGTATGCGGGTCCATGCGGGTGTGTGCGGGTGTATTGCGGTGTGCATATGTTGGGCTT
>WBMV01008079.1:300402-378158 GCA_013396655.1 Campylorhamphus procurvoides
TTCTCTTCCCCATTCCCCAACTTTCCCGTCCCCTTTCCCTTTCCCCTCGCATTCCCAGCCTGTTTCCCCCTCCCTTCCCTGCCCTGCTCGCCCCTTCCTCCTCCGCTGCTCCTTCTCCGGCTCCCTCCTTGCCCTCTCCTCCTCCTGCCCTTCTCTCCCCCTTCCTTTAGGGCATCTCCTGCAAAAGTAAGGGCTTATTTCTCTCGTGTCCTTGAGGAAGGCACTTCGGCACATACTTTTCCTACGCTGGGAAATCTTCGTAGTAATCTTTGTAGTAGTTTTCTTCCTCTCTCCCTGCCCCCGCTCTCCTTTTCTTCCTGCTCTCGAAAAGAAAATCAAACCTTTTTTTTCCCCTTTTTTTTTTTTTTTGCGACGTGGACTGTTTTGGGGGTTTTTTTCTCTCTCTCCAGGCAGTGCCGGTTTGTTTCACGATTAATCTCTTTCATTCCTGCCCCAAGCCCTCCCTCTCTCTTTCTCTTCCCCATTAAGATTAAAAAAAATATTGGAAGAAAATCTGTTTTGCCAGTAGGGAATGTATGAGACTTTTTTTTTTTTTTTAAATGTGGGTTTGCCGTGCTATTGGTGAGAAAAGCTTAAGCAAACACAGGACTGTAGGACAACACAGAGGCGTGAACTTTGAAGGGTAAGGAAATGGATTTGTGCTGGTTTATCCATCTCTGAAGCTGTAGCTGGGAAGGGCCGGTTTGGGGTCCGGATTTGGGGTTGTGTGCCAGCCTGTTCCCATCCGAGCGGTGATTTTAATATGCCAGGAGAGCGGTGTGCTAAATTGCACTTGGGGATTGCTCGAGGCTTTTTCCTCAGCGTGGAAAATCAGGAGCCAGGGGGAGGTGACGGGTTTCGGTGTCCCCTTTAGGGTTACACCTGTTTCCCCATCCCCGACGTGCAGATGTATCGGGCACTGATACATTAACAAAATCGCCGGAAACTTCTTAAATCCGCCCCTACAAAGTGCCGTGGTGTGGTTGGGACCCCGTGAGCTCCGGCCAGCATCACACGGCACCATGCAGAGCAAGTTAATCAATTGCTTAATATTGATTAGTGCAGAGACACCTGTCCAAGGGCTCCCGGCTAATTGGGGTTGCCCCAAGTGTTGTAGGAGTACAGAGCTGTGTCTGTTTCAGTGGAGAATGTATATTTTGTGCCTGAGATGCCAACTCTTCTAACCAGAAGTGGGTCTTGGTTGTGTTACATTACTTTTCTTAATGGATACCATTCCAGAAGTCTGCGACAGTATGGGGCTAAATGGCAAATAAAGTCAGCCCTTCTTTTTTCCTCCCCTCCTCTTTCTTTAATGAAGAAAGAAAATGTAACTTCCCATTAACTTTTGTCTGGTGATATCTAAAGGGAAAGTAGGCTGGACATTAAACTGGAAGTACTTTTATCTGAGTCTTAGAGCAAAAGGATTATTTGGTATGGGATGAATTGCAGAGGGAACTGAAATGTTTGCCTGGGATTCATATTTAGTTGTGTGCCCTTTAGGACAACTGAGATGTGAGGTGGTTCACTTCCTACAATTAACTAATCTCTCCATTCTTTCCCACCCTCACGAGCACAACAGAATTAGATCAACTGAATCAATCTTGTTTCTTAATCTTTCCCGGGATGAAAAACTTTGGGATGGGGGAAACAGAAGAAGAAAAATAAGTTGTATTAGCCAGTGGTTTAAGTCTTTCTAAACTGTGCCTTGAACTGTTTCTGAAAACACCACCAATAATTCCAAAGAGCCCAATTAAGTTGGTTAATACCACTTCTTAAAATCCTTTTGGGGGCCAAGCTGAAGAGGAACGTGTTCAAGGAGGAGATTTAGTTCCTGAAAGAGCTGAGTGAGGAGGATGGTGGGTTCTGTTCCTGCTTCTGCCATCGCATGGCAGTGTGACCTCTGCCTGAGCCGCCTTCCTGCCTGCACCTCATAGGATGTGCAGATTTTCCTGCATCTCTTAAGTGCTTTTACACGTGATTTTAAGGATAATTCAGTGTATTATTCCTTGTTCAGTGGTCCTAGTGAACGCTGGTCAGGTGGTAGTTTGGTTTGGGCCAACACTCATTCTTTGAGAGCTGTCAAGTAGGAATCTGGGCATCACTGACATGAGATTTTTGCATTGCACCTGGAAAGGTTTTGAGCATTGTTTTTATCCCCCCTGTATCTGACAATATCAGTGCTTCCCTCTTCTGTGTTACCTTAAGTCTGCCTCAAGCTGAACATGCAGGACAACATTGACCTCTCCAGAAAGAAAATTGAAGTGAATTGCAGAGTGGAAAACTGTCTTGTGGGCTCTGGGCTGAGGACCCCCCTCAGCAGGATGCTCTCTGTCCCTGGTCACTGTATTTTGTGAGCTCTGAAATTATAAACTTAGCTTAGTGCATGTGTGTCTTTGGGTTTTGCTTGGGGTTTTTTAAGTCTTTAAGACTTCTGTCTTGAAATTGAATGTAAACACTGCATGGTTTTCTGTAGCTTTTTTGAAACCGAAGTTTTCTTGTACTTTTGTTTTTGTTGTGATGGGCTTGGGAGTTTACAGTGTAATGAGATTTGTTATAATCTCAGTGCCTGCCTTCCTGTGGTGTTTATAAACTTGCATAGTTTATAAACGCAAGGCTCTGCCTTCTTGGAGGTGGTGAAAATGAAACTTGATTCTATGGAAATTTGTTTTGAGGCAAGTGTATGTGTGTATATATATGTGTGTTGTGTATTTATAAATACAACTTACTGTCCTCTTGCCTATGCACATGGCCAGCTCCGTGCTTGTGACTCTGGGCAGTTAGTCTGGTCTCCAACTCAGCTTCATAAATGATAATTCCTGTCCTCCCTGACCCCCTTCAAAGCGTGCAGGGATCTCCCAGCTTTGACAGGAACAGTTTTCCTGGCTGATAAGAGGATGTTCATGTTGTTTTCTCTCCCAGGACTGTGAATTATCTTTCTCTGTGCTGATAAAGCGTGGGGAGGGGGCTGGCTGGCCTGTGTGTGTGCCAAGTGGTGTCTCCCTCTCCACCTCCCTCTCCCGTTTGTCACCTGGGAAGGTGGGATCACAGAGCTTGTCCTGCTTGGGAAGGGAAGGTGGGTTTGCCATGGGAACTGCCCCTCTGGGCTGTCATTTCACTCAGATCTCTGTAGCATCTTTGTGATAACATAAATATGGAGAGTGGATCTGAGAGGACTCAAGATAGGCTCTCCAGGTGGCAGGCACTTGAGAAATCCCCTTAATTCACCTTTTTGCTTTTGAGTCCCCCCTTAAAGAGGGAGGGATCTGTTTACCTTCTTGTTGTGCTTGGGGAAAAAGGGGGCTTTTCTACAACAAAAGGCATTGTAATGCTTTCTGTCGCCCGGGCTTATTGCACAAAAGCGCCGTGCTGTGCGATATTGTCGCCGTGCTCAGTGTTGTATGATAACACATGTTTCTCAGCTGTTGTTGATTCCTCAGTGGCACAGACTTCAAAGGAATGTGCTGAAAGAGAGCTGCAGCCAGAGAAAAACGAGTTGGGTTCCAGTGGCCTGGACCGTCCATCTGTTTAAGTACTTTGCTGAACTGTTCCAGAGTGTTCAAGGCATCCAGGCGGGACTGACAAGCAATTATAGGTGGGAATAGAGCCTGCTGCAAGGAGACCACCTAGGACAGGCTTAAGGGCCACCTCCCCTCTGGGGTCAGGGCCCCCTGCCCTCTCCAAGCCATGGAGGAGAGATAAGGCTCATCACTTGGGGTATCTTTCAGCATGACATTGTCTAATTCCTAATGCTGTTGAGGATTTATTTATTTTTATCCTCCGTGCTATCTTTAGCACAAGAAGGGAAGAATGGTAATGAGGAAAAACAGTCATCTCTGGAGTCTCCTCTGTGTGTGTAACAAACTGGGTCTGTCATTTAAATAAGTAAATATTTATACCGACTTAGTGAATTCTCTTTTTCCCCAAAACACGTGGGGTAGTTCACAGAGAGTGGTCTGTTGATCACTTGTGCCTCTAAAGGTAGTAATACACATTACTGGATTAATTTTAGCTCCAAAACATGACTAGCAAATTTAAATAGTAGACAATTATGTTGTGCTGTTTCAGATGGAGTCTGGGGACACAGCAACTTCTTCCACAGTAACTAAGAAACCCCCAGTGTCCTGGTGCATTACAGTGCACTAGGATGCTGCTAATTCTAAGCATTACAACTTATGTTTTTACTTAAATTCTAGTATTGGAGTCCACTGTGCGAGACACATCTACACACATGTGGTTGCCCACTGAATCTTCAGGTTGTGGCCTCTACATAGTCCCAGATAGTGGAAGTCAGAGGGAAATATGAGCAGGGAGACTACAAGTGAGTTGTGGATAACCTTTGAGGATCCCTGAAGTTTTCCTGTGTGGCACTGACCCTCCTCTTGAGGATTGAAATGGGTGCTGGAGGTAGAGCAACGTGGGTTTCACTTGAGAGGGTTTAACCTTCTTTGTCGAGGGAAAATGCTCATGCAGATGCACTAAGAGGATATTTGAGCTTGGGAGAATTTTGAGGCTCTCTGGGATTTGTTTCTCACCTGCAGGCAAGCAGCACAGTGTGTGTGTTGTCCTCTGCTGTGGCATTGCTACTGTAATGTGACATTTCTGCCTTTGAAAGGGTAGCTCCTTCTCAGTGCTGGCAGTCGGGATGGGTTTTTGGTATTTTGAGATGTCAGATTTTAATGCCTTGCTACCCCTTTGAGCGGGGAGGGGAGGGGAAACTCCTAGAAATGTGTAATGCAACTGACTTCCAGTTTCTGCCCTTGCTCCAGGCTTGACATTGTAGTTTGAATTCATTTATTTGCTTTGAAAGCTGTACCTGGTGTAACCTTGAGCCTTACTCCCTTTACCACAGCAGCACCTGATGTGTCTCTGGTTTGTCCAGGCCACGTTGGTGTTCTCTTTTTATTGTGTTAATCTCAATCATTGTAAGAGCTGTAACTTCCTTTTGTTTCAGCTGAACTGGAAGTGTTCTGCAAAAGGATTTTTTTTTTATTTTTTTTGTACTCTGGAAGTGTTTGTAAATGTTTTCAAGCTGTTAGTTGAAAGGAGTTTGGGAGTTTCCAGAAGAACCTTTTGAAACTTGTGCGTTTTACTGTCAGTCAGCAGTTTCTTGGGCTTGGATGAGGAGAGGCTTTAATTCCACTGGGTTGCCAGATGTTTTGTGTCTGTGCCGAAGTGGGGAGGCAGCAGCGTGGCTTTGGGACGTGAAGGGTCTGTTGGTCTTGTCACAGGGTTGTTTTGGGATCTTCAGCAGATTGTGTCTGGCTTCTCTCCTCTTCCTTCCCCTCCCTGTACTGATTGTGATCACCTCCTTCTGAGGAAAACGAGATGGAGAGCAAAGCATTCTTTGTTGCTTTCTAAAAATGCCAACCTGTGCTTCTTAATATTAAGCTGCGTGTAATTTGGCAATTAGTGACCTTACAGCAATTATCCAATAGATTAATACTAATGTTAGTTCTGACTAGTGTGGGATTATGTGAACTTTATAGAGAAAGCAGAGGGGAGAGTACTCTTAGCTGCAAATCCCTGAGGTCCATGCTAAATTGCACCTTTTTTTGGCCAGTACTTCTTAAAGACTTGTAAAATCCTTGTCTGTCCTTATCTTTCTTCTCCTGCTTCTATGTGACATGTGAAGGAAAGGGAGAAAGGAGCTCCTCAGATGTCTGCACATGTCAGACTCCTCCTGGAGAAGAAAGCAGGGAGATGCCACAGCTAATAATATTTCCAAGCTGATGTTGGGAATCAGGAGACCAAATGTTTAAATGTGCCACTGCAGCTGTGTGGTTGGCAATATTAACTAGCACTTGTACCTGGAATAATAATTTGCATCCAGGGAGAAACATATGGCAGGAGTTGAGTGCCCTTGTCCTTTGGAAAGAGGTTGTGTGGTGGAGTTTATGGTTTGTTTGATTTTTAAGGAGTGTCTTCTCAACCCATCCCTCCACGTTGTGTTACTTTTGGGCTTTGTGCCCCCAAATCAGTCGGTGTTGGCACTGATTTTGGTGGGAGGAGGGATGGAAGGTTGGAGTGGATAAGCTGCATGTTTGGGACTGGGCATTTCAAGTAGTGGGACTGGCCCTGATGAGCACCAGGGCTGACAAAGAACAGTCGCACTGAATACAATGCAGCGTTTTCACGCGGTTAATGGGATTGGAATTGGTAACCTGATACTCCAGAGAGATAACAGAAGCTGTTTAGCATACAAGGGACAGGGATTTTTCCCCTTTTTTTTAAAGGAGTTGGTAAATAGCCTAGGAAAGTCTTTTGTCAGAACTCATTCTGGGGAATTAAGTTCTGTTTGAATATGATTGAATTGACAAGAATTTGTGAAACAGTCTGAATACAAAACTAATTTTTTTCACTGCAGTTTCTGTATTTGCTTGGCAGTTTACATGCTAATCTCCTGCCCTGTGAATTTAACCTTTGCTTCCGACTGAAATATAACAGAAATTGCAAATGTTTGGGCTTTTCTGTTTCCAAGAATGGAGGACTGTAGGGGATAACAAACCAAAACGTGCCAAGTTGACATAACAAACAGGGCACCCCACCATTCCCTTGTTTCCCAGGAACAGACCAGGAGGTTTGATGCAGAATACAGCAGTGGAACGTGGGGTTTTGCTGTTCCCTGTGAGACCACAGAGAAATCTCTTTTGGTGCAAGTAGGATGGACATCTGCAAGGGTGACCCTGCAAGGAAACTCAGGAGAAACCTTCTAACTCAAGAATTAGGATAATATTCTACCTTAGACCTGCTGAATCCTTGCCTGCTTTAGGGGTTTAGTGAACCAGAGGAACTTGCAGTCCCTGTGGGCAAGGCTGGAAGGTGAAGGGCACGTCCTTAGAGAAGGTGGTGTGTGCCAGAAGAGGAGAGTGGAAGTTCTCTGTGTCATATATTGGTCCTGTGCTGAGGCAGAAGGTAAGGGAAGAGGCTCACCCTTCCTAGGGAGGGTGGGAGTGAGCTGAGCCAGAAATCACACCTTAGGAAGTACTCAAGAGCTGGGGTTTGTCTTACTTGAACTCTTAGCAAGGCAGAAAGTGTTTTTGGGTGTTTGGTCTATTAGGACTTGCTGGTCTTGTGGTTGTAACACCTTGCCAAGCACCTCATCAGGATGATTTGTGACTGCAGCGTTGGGAGGTTTGGAATCCTGACCTGTGGATGGCCCTGGAGAGAGGAGCATTCCCTCCCTGCTGTGTGGTGTTGGGTCTGCAGCCTTCCTGGCCACTGTCCTGCCCAGAGACCACCTCCCCCTGTCGCCTGGTGTCCCTGCCGTCCACAATATCCTCTCCTGGTCTGACTTGCCAGGTAAAAAAAGAGGGACTTTTTTTTTTTTTTTAAATGGATGGATAGCAATGGGACAAAGGGGAGCAGTTTCAAACTAAAAGAGGAGAGATTTAGCTCGAATATTAGGAAGAAATCTTCCCTGTGAGGGTGGAGAGGTCCTGGCACAGGTTGGGCAGAGAAGCTGTGGATGCTCCATCCGTGGCCAGGTTGGATGGGGCTCTGAGCACCCTGGGCTAGTGGAAGGTGCCCCTGCCCATGGCATGGGGTGGCCTTTGGGGTCCCTTCCAACCCAAACCATTCTGTGGTTCCATGGTTGGATTTGGGAGGTGCCTTTTGAAACATGGGACTCTTTTCCAACCCTTTCTGGCTTCCTGCTGTTCTTGTAGCAGTTCCCATTGCTGGCTTGTTTGTTTGTGTGCTCCCTGTGTGTGACAGCACTGCCACCTCCTCCTGCTCTGCCACCATCCTCAATGCCCCTCCATCAATTAGTGGCTTTGCCAGGTGCCTCTCTGGTAGCAGCACAGCATTTGCTTTTTGCTGGGAGGGGAAGATAGTGGCACTTTCCCTTCCTCTCTCCCAGCCACAGGGAGAGGAATTCCTCTCATTCCTCTGCTGCTGAGCACTTTGGAGCCAGGGCAGGGGGAACACTTGTCTTGCTGTTCCCTTGTGCAGGAGCTGGGTTTAACTCACCCAGAGCACCTGTCCTGTTGTGCTCCTGACATCCTGTCAGTGCTCATTCCCCTGCTCCCTGCACGACAGTGTTTTTGGTGCTGGCAGCTCTCTGCCTTACCCTTAAAGGAAACCCCAGCCAGGAATTTTCCAGAATTCCTCCCCTCCCTATTCCCTTATCCTTCCCTGACCTCCAACCACATTTTTATCTTTCTTGACAAGATGCTTGGTTTCATTTATCAGCTGCTTTTTTCCTTCACTCTTCAGCTTTGATTATTTTTCCAGGAGCTGCTTAGAAACATTAACCATTGCAGATGTGCAGTGCAATCAAATACAGTCACATTCCTTAGTGTTTTGTGTCTTTTTTTTTTCGACTCTACTACTGAAATGCCCGTGGTGGGTAAATATTTTTATGTATGCCATTTCTCATGACAAAATTATCCATCCTTAGCAAAGGGTGAGGAACTGCAGTGCCTATGTTTCTATATTACAATATCCCAATATTACCAGTTGCAAGAGGCCTGTGTTTCCCTCCCTGAGCAGAAACCACTACTGTATTAAAGGCTTATGAGTTCAGGCTTTAAAATGTATTTGCCCACTGTAAGGTAAAAATGAGACATAAATAGTAGGGAATGACAAATGCTCTTTCCTAGCTTGGGCTCGTGGCTTCCTAACTGCTTGAGGAATGCTCTGTCACCTCTAGAAAATATTATTGTGTTCTGGAAAACTTAATTTACCTCAGCTTTTGTAAAAATATGCTTGCTTTAATTGTGGGTAGCAGAGAAGAGGACGACTGGATTTATTTAAATGTATGCTGCAAGGGTATTTTTCCTTATTTTGTAGTGCCCTTCATGCTTGTCATTCTAAGTGTATATGCAAAAGCCTAAATAATTGGAAATCTATATGCTTGCTGACCATTTACTGAAATAATCTCTGGACAAACTGTTTTATGTCAGGAGACAACATTTCAAAGTAACCTGTTATCTTCAGCTTGACCAGTATGAATGAGGAGAGCATTCAGGGGCTTGGAACTGGATGATCTTTAAGGTCTTCTCCAACCCAAACCATTCTGTGATTGTGCTGTGGTATCTGAAATGCCCTCCCTACGTTCCTGCAGTGTTTTTTCTGAAATTAAAGAGGTGGGTAGTGGCTTTTTAGCTTCCCATCAAATGGGGTATTTCTCCTCATCCCCTGGTTCTGAGAATGGATCCTATTGCTCAGCAGGGTGACATGGGTGGGTGGTTTCTGTGAACAGACACTGCTTCCCTCATATAAACCATGTGGAGTCCCTTTCAGCCCTGGATGCTTTTAGGAAGTGGCTTCCAAGCTCTGCCTTTGGGAAATGGAGGTAATAGAATTTTGGGCACCACCTGAAATTGAGCTCTCATGGGGAAAAAACAACAAAAAACCCAAACCAATCAACCAACCAAAATAAACCACAGAAAAAAGAACTTTAGGTCAGTGTATTATTTGATTCCCTTGTGATCATAAAAAGGGTGATGCCACAGTGTGTAGCCATCATGTTGAGCCTCTTCCTTGCTGGGACTTCAAGTACAAATGAGAAGAGATTCTCTCTGGTTTGATTTTCATATTATAATACCTGGCACCTTGAGTTAAAACTCAGTCATCTTCTGGCATGCTTAGCAGCATGTTAAGGAAGGAGTGTCAGAGGGAAGGTTCATCTTGGAAGTGGACAGAGTGGTGTGAGAAGTGCCAATTAGGAAGTCAGTGTTTGTTACAAGCCCCTTAATTAGTTCCAGGGACAGGAGTGAATTGTTAGCTTGCCTTGTTGATTTTAGTGTGCATGTGAAGTGTAATTTAGGTGTTGGGACATGGGTTCTGTGTGGCAAATAAACTGCTGGCTGTTCTTGCACCACCTTTTCCTATGAAATAGTAACTCTTAATGCCAGTGCTCCTGTTGAAGCAAACAGAGCTTTTTATGTGGGTTTTTGGGGTTTTATAGCTGGTGGAATTTCAGAATAACCCTGCTGTGATGGCACTGTTTTCACCTTGCTCTGTGTCGTGTTTTCCCTGCCCCACTGACTTCTGCAATGTTGTAAAAAAGTCAGTGTTGTGCTTGGTGGGCTGGCACTCAAAAAAGGGAATAACCAGATGCCTTTCTACTACACTTGCTCTTCAGGTGCCACATATCCAGTGAGTAGTTTGAGTTGTGTGCCTTTTTATAGCACTTTTCCAAACATGCTGTCTATGATTTCCTGCAGTGGATTTATTCCTGATGTTGGGCAATGAATACAGACCTTCCAAACAGATGACAAAGTAAAGCATCAGCAATATTTACAAGCTTTCACTCCTTGTTTTTAAAAATTCATATAATACCAAATTCAGGGGAGAGAAATTGGTTAATTTTAATTGTTTTATAAAAGGAAAAAGAACTTTAGGCTCTGTTTTGCCCTGCTGAGCCCATCACCAGGGTATCTGACTGGTTGCCTTGTACTTCTTATCACTCTTTGGGTTCAAGGGGTTTTAGGTCTTCTCAAAGGTATTGAGGTGTGTTCTTGCTGCGCTTTCTTCATGCGACTTCATTTAATTAAAACAAGGGCCTAAAGCATGTCCTGGAATTTGTAACAATGCTGTTTGCACTGCTGGTCCTTGTTTGCTCATTGTCACTAATTTGACAAGGTGTGAACACGTGGGAATGGGTGACTTGTGTCTGCACTGGCCTCTTCTTATGGAAATTTCAGGGCTTTTGGTTCAGGTCTGAGTTAATTAAACTTTCTATTATTTTATTCACCTGCTTATTGTGATTTAAGACTTCCATTCACTGCTCTGCTGATATGGAATATAATACCTTAATCCAAAGGGGACTTTATTTGAGCCTGTGAGACTTTCAGTAAGAATCATACTTAGAAATGAGAGGAACCTTTTTGTTCTACCTAAACTGGATTCCCTTAGACAAAGCTTGTCCTTAGTGCTCGTTGGGATCACCTCTGATGTTGCTGCCTTGCCTGGTTTGATCTGGAAGGGAAGGTGCAGTTTGGTGATGGGCTAACACTGATACCCTGCTGGCTGTTTCTGTGTCTTTTTTTATTCTTTTAATTATTGCCCAGTTTTGGTCAGTGAATATTGAAACTTCCAAGTCACTTATTTTATCATGTCCATCCTGGATCTTTATATGGAATGAGCTGCTTCATGCACATTTAAGAGATTTATTTGAAAAGTGAAAAAAGGCTTGACATATGGATTGACTTTGTCAGCTTATGCTATTAATAATAAGGTATATATAAGAATTAATGTGTTGGTCTTTGTGTGAGATGCTCTCATCTGAAATGTAAGTAGAGAGTGAGGTAAAGAGTGATTTGGTGCAAGTCAATTTGAGCCATCATCCCCAAACAAATATTGTGACACAAATCACTTGGGTAAGTTTGTTTTTGTGTGTTTGCTCATTTGGGTTTGTCTGTGGGAACCGGTTGGTGTTGTATTGTGTGAATGGAGGGGAAAGCAAAATTCATGTTTAAAAACTAATGTACCAGCTTATTTCCCTGGACTATTCCTGTGGAATTCGGGCTGATTTATTCCCCTTAGAAACCCTGGTCCCAGATGCTTTCTTTAGTGAGTCAGCACTAGTTGTGTTTAGAGATGAGACTCTATCAATGACTCACATGCGAGCACAACTTGCTTAAAAATGCTTTAAGCAAGAATAATACAGGGATACTTTTTGCACTTTAATAAAAACTCCTCGGAATGTTTTGGGAGGCTGGAGCAACTCAGTGGCTCTGGACTTCATTAGCTGTAAAAGTATTTAACAAAGAAAATTAAGAGTTGTCACTGGCTCGGGGCGAGTGGGAGTAAATGGGCTCTGAACCGTGTCATTATTAATGACCATATGTAAGGAATCAGAGGCTTTAATTTTCTAAGGAAGCATCTTCATCCTTTGAGTCAGTTTTCAAGCCCCAGCTGGGGAAAGAAACTTGCTCTGAGCAGGAGCCTGGGCTCTGGTGGGTCCTTCCAGCCTGAAGGACTCTGTGTTTTGCTTTATGTTCTTTGACTTGAAGAGGTGTTTGTACCACGCCACCACAGCAGCTGTAATGGGATTGCTTTGCTGATCCTGCCAGCAGTAAAACCAGAGGGCTAAATAAATCCTTGCTTGTAAGTAATTCTTTTTTTTATCTTCTTTTTTTGTGCTTGTCTTTATAGATAAATGCAGAACATGTAAGTCTTTCTTTGATTCTTTTGTTCTGGCCACTGCAGAATCTGTGTTTAAAGAGGGAGAGTAGGGGAAGTCATTGTGACCTTTCTCGAAAGTCTAGGGTAAGTTCTCAGCTTTCCAGAAGCTGAAATGTTATTTGGAATCTAATGATTTTGTACTTGAATGCAACAGACAAACAAACTGGGCTTTAGGGAAACTTGTCACAGATGTGGAATATATTGAAGTTGCCTATGAATTATTTAGTTGGGGGAAAAACCCTTTAAATGCAGTGAACGTTAGAGATGATAAAGAAGAAGTAAAGGAAAAAAAAAAGCTTTTCTTCAGGGTACTTCTGACAAAATACAGTGTATACATTTACCTGATGAGACCTTTAATGAGGAGTTAAAAACACCCTTTTCTATAGGAAAGGAGCAAAGGGGTCTTTGAGTTGGTCTGTGGTGCATATGGAAAAAATACATGCCTGGGAATAATAAATCCAGAATTTCAGGTCTTCTTGCTCACACACCAACTTTGTGAAAGGACTAGTGGAGTGGGTGTTTGTTTTTGTCTTTAGGTCTGTGCAGTGTGTGTCACAGACAAGCCTGTCACTCACTGATGAGAGTGAATTCTCTCTGACACTCAGAGACTCATCCCACTCTGGACCAGCAGGATAAATCAGGCTTTCAGCTGCAAGCTTTGAAGTGGGAGCAGAAGAACAGCTTTTTAATGAAGTTGAGGGGGAATAAGTGATTAATACTCTGTGCTTCACTGAGTGCTACTTCACCAGAATTTTTTCTTGAAATTAAATCCTCGATCAAACCATTCTGCTGTCACTTCATTTGTTGAGGGAAAGGGTTGCCTTTGGTTCAAGTGCTGGAATATGGTTTTTATATAGTTGATGTTGAGTAGGTTGCTTGGTGTCCCTTTTGCATGCAAACCTGATTTTCTTCCTTTCAATTATCTCTTTCTTTCCTGATAAAACAATGCTAGAACACACTATCAAGAGGGCACTATTCTTCACTATTTTATTTTTAAATGAAGTAATTTTGCAGGAGGGCAATGGTGGATGGACCAGAGATGAATGAAACTTTGCAGGGGTAAAACACAAAGGAAACTCACTAGGAGGTCACTTGTGCAAAATTACTCAGCAACTACAGCATCAGTTCTTGGAGATTTCAGCAAATATTTGTGTGTAGGTATTGTGTGTAAATACATGAACAGCGTGTGTTTGGTTATTTGTGTAAGGGTACCTCAATTTCAAAATCTGGAGTTTCTTCATTAAAAGTTCATTTAATAGAACCTACACCTTGAGTCAGGAGAGGTTAAAATGGAAATCTCAGGATAATGGTATATTGTGGCATCCTCTGCTGATTGTTTTAGCTGTGTGCATCAAAAGTTATCTACCCTAATAACCTTTATTCTCTAAAGCAAGATTAGACAGAGATTTGGAGCCACTGTGGTGTCTCAGATGGCTTCTTGAGGATATTTTGGTGTCTTTTTCTTCCTGGTTTTGGTAAGAGAGTAAGACTTGGATGGATGGGAGTCGAGGAGTTCATTACAGCAGAGCCTGTGTCTGTGGTTTCAGAGCTGAGATAAACACTGGAGTACTTCAGGGCACTGCAATAAGATGCAGGCTCCCTGCCAGAGCTGGTGTCAAAGCTGTTGTACAGCTCTGCTGAGAAGCTCTTGGAGGTCATTAAGAGTCTGTCTGGGCTGAGCAAGCCCTTGTCAGTGACCACGTGTGGAAGTGGGATGTACCAGGTCCTGGAGAGCCTTCTCCAGTAGTACCAGTTGTGTTCATGATACTGGAGTCAGCGTGGTTGGAAGGGCACTGGTGTTACTGGAAGGATTTAGATGGAAAAGGGTGTCCAAAGGTCTGGGATCCGTGAGTTTTCACATTTCTGTAGCATCCTTTGGTGGTCTGCTGGACCAAAGGGCTTTTTGATGATGTGGCTCTCTTAGAGGGGTCCATTGAGTAAAGTGTTTAACAGTTTGCTAGTGGAGCAACACCTATAGAATCCTGCCTTCTTTTGGTGTAACTTTAAATAGCAGAGCAACTGTGCATCCTTTTGAGAGGGGAATAAGAGGCTTCCACACTTCCACAGTAACTGCACTTTAAAAATACCTGTAATTGCATCCAGAGCTCTTTCTAAATGCATCTCTCCATGTGGGAGTTGTGCATTCCCTTTCCAGTGACAGCAGTTTACAGTGGGAACAGCAAGCTTTAGTTTTGGCAATCTTCTTAAAAGAACCCAGATTAAGATCTCTGACCTGCAGCTGTTGCAAATAGAAGCCTTTTTTTTATAAAGCATTTCAAAGTTGTTCCCTTTTTGTGTTAATTGATTAAAATATGTATTGGGTTGGCCTGAGTTCCTCTTGCTGATTGGATAAAATGAAGCCACAAACTAGACACAAAAATCCACAATATAAATTCCTTCTGGGGAAAGTTGACTGTTATTTTGATGGACCGTTTTTGCCTCTTCTGGGCATGCATATATATATATATAAAATATGTGTACATATATGTATATCTGTGCATGTGTGTGTGTTCTGAGACCCCTGAGACTGACTGACTACTTTACCAGCTCTCTGAGTCTCAATGTTACAGGACAGATGGTTAATTCAAAAGCAAGAGTATTAAAGCTGAGCAGATAAATCTGATCTCCTGCACACGAGGTTGCCAAAACAAGCTGCTGTGTTTGATGGAGCTGCTGAATTGGTCTTTTCTTGGCTGTGAGGGCAAAGAGGTTGGTCACTTCAAGACAAACAGGGGAGAGAACTTGAGGCAGGTGTTGTCAGAAGAAACCCTTTGGATAATCCTAAAAAATCCTAATCCAACCTGCCCACCACAGATCCAAGTCACCTCTGGACAGGGCCTAATAAATGAATATAAATGAATAAATGAATCCACACACATGTACTGATGCAAAAGGAATGAAACCACTTCTTTCTGCATTCATCCTGCTGGGATCATTTCTTAGGGACACCATTTCAGCATTTCACACTGACCTGCTTTCCAATGAGCCAGATGAGCAGGCTGATGCCCTTTATCTCAGCCCTTGAGGCTTTAAATACTTACACAGGTTCTTCTATGAGCTGCTGGGAATTAGAGTCACTTTTTAGGAATCCCTGACCTTGCAGTCTGTGGGGTTTTTTTATGGTGGATTGAGCATTTGGTCTTAAACAGGTGTGTATGTGACTTTTGGGGGGGGTTATTTTTCACTTCCATGATGCTGTAAGATGAGGTATTGCGTTTTTTAGAAATACTTTATCATGACATCAGGGTAATGCAATCACTGTATAAAAGTTGGAGCAAGCAGTGATGTTATTTGTGCGTGCTTCTGTCTTGAGAAATGCCTTAAAGTTCAAAGAATTCAGGCTTTCAAGCCTTTCCTTGCTTTTGCTGGTTGGTTTAATGTTTAGCTGTGCATGGGAGGTGTCAGGCAAACTGGTGGGAACTGAATCCTCCCATCTGTTTGATTTATACCACAAGTTTTGTGGGGAGAATTGCATTTGCTGGGTAAGAATCTCAAATCTCCTATTTTTGTGGGATAGCCCACTATTTGTTATAGAGAGGGTGTTGCTTTACTTGGCTCCATATTTAAATGCCAGGTAAAATCTTGATTTCCGTGGGACTTTGGGGCTTTTCTGACAAGAACGAGTGGGTTTTGGTTCTTTCTAAATTCTGCTGCTTCTAATTGGCCTCAAGACCCTTTTATTTCAGGGATTTTGGCAGCCCTGTTGATCACATCAGGCATATCCTCAGGCTTCTGGAGGTGATGCTCTTGAGAGGGGGGGTAATTTGAAGTAATCTCTATTTTCCTGCTGATCTGTGGTTAGGGCAGAGGGTGAGATGTTCACACCTCAACATGGAATGCCCCCTTCAAACCTGGTGGAAGAGCAAAGTTCAGGAACTGGAGAAACCCTGGCAAAGCCTGGCAAAAGCCCTGCATTAGGGAAGGAGTTGGCAGAGGCACCCAAGTGTCTGCGAGCAGATGGAGTGTTGTCATCGGCTGCAAAAAGCCGTGTAAATACTTCCAGAAAATGATCCTTCCTCTGCTCTTGGCAGCCAGAAGGAACAGGAGCCAGAAGCACCACTGGCAAATTGGTTTGGGAGCCAGTGAGTGGCCTTGGAGTTGGACTTGAGTTGGAATCCTCCCTTACAGCCTCGGGAAGTGTTGCATTAGTAGGGATGGGATGGACCTTTGGGGCTCTTGCCTGGAAATGTGGATTTTTGTTGTGCTGTCTGGTAAAACTTCCCTGTTTCAGTGTGGCTGTAAAGCAGTTATTCATATGGATTATTCCCATGTAAGCAGGAACCAGACAGGCCTCCCAAATGCAGAGTTTTGGGATATTATCATGTTTCTAAAGGTGTGTCTCTGGGTGCTGCTCAGCTGATGATGGCTCTGGTTCATAAAGGGCTGGCAAGCTGGAAATGGAAAAGGGGAGCCACAAAGCAGGAGGAGTTCCTGGATCACTGATAGATGGAGCACTTGTGACTTGAGCCCTTATTTACTCAGGAAAATGAATGTTAGAGTGGAGAGGGTAAAGGGGGAGCATCTGGGTTTCAATTCTGCAATTGCTGTTTGTGCAGATCCAGACTCCATTGCCATGGAAACTGGGAGTTTAGTCCTCTCACTTCATCAGCTCTCTGGCTTTGGGGAGGCTGGAATGGTTGATTTGCACTAACCCTTTCAGAATTGAGGTGTGTTGGGGTATTGGCACCACGTATTTTGTGCAGACTGGGGAAGTATAACTATAATTATTTATTTGGTGCATTTATTTCCTGAAGGATGCTGAACTTCTGCCTGTTCACAGATCAGATAGCTGAATGTTCAGAGCTCGTGCCACTTGATCTAATTGTTGAATTATCATGTATATAAAATCATAGTTTCTTTTCTGATGGGGCAGTTTTTTCATTATTGGCTCTCTCTGAATGGAATGAGGAGATTGTGGACTCTAAAGAATGTGTGTTGTGTTCAAGACCAGAGCTGACAGGAGAAACTTGCAATCAGTGAGTGGGAGAAGGTAACTTTTCTGCTCTTGAAGCTTGGCTGATTAAGTGAAACTCTTTCTGATAACTTAGAAATACTTTATCAGTGCCCCCCTTTCAGTTAGAGCTGCCTTGGGACTTGTGGAACTGGCTGTCCTGGCTGTGTCTGAACAGAAACAAGGCTGCAGGAAATGCTCCTCTCAATTCTTTTGTTCATTATAGTGACAGTTTAAAAGAAGATAATTTTTTTTGTAAGTAAATAGCACTACTTTTAAAATAAACAAAAAAACCCCCAATTTTTAAGCTTTGTAAATAAATTATAGCAGGGTGGTGTTTTGATTTTAAAAAAAAGAGTGATTCTGAGGCAGTGCCTGAGATCTTGACCTGGCAGAGATGTCTCCCAAGCACTTCAGGAACAATTGTTTGCAGTTAAGAACTTAGGTGTGATTTTGTGCATTTTAGAGTTTCTTTTCTCTGACAGAAGTGTCCAGTTTTATCTTTAGTATTTTTTCCCCTTTAAAGGTCAGTAAGCTAAGTAGTATTAGGAGTGAAAAGTGGGGATCATTTGCTTTGGGTATGTTCTATCATGAGCTGAAACCTTCTGGAGATCTGTCTTCCTGCCTGGATTCCCTTAATGCCACATTTCAGTGTGTTTGCTTAATTAGGTGCAATATATATTTATATTATATATTTAAGCAGGCTGAAACTATAAGATAGTTTAAATGGGCTTGTCTTGGGAACATGCAGCATCACTGCTGTAATGGTCCTGTCTGTCTGCAGGGACAAGGTTCTGTGTTCATTCTAAACTGTGGGATTCAAGGGGAATTTGCCAATATAAACTGGGAGAGAAGAGGCAGAGAGCCAGAAAGGACTGTAATTAAATAATTCTGGTGCAAACTGTAAAGCAAAGTCTTGTTTGTTTGTATTAAGGAATTTGCCTTATGTTGCCATAATGATAATTTGGCAATCACTTTGGTTCTCTGTCCCAGCAATCAGTAAGTGTAAAAGCTAAAGACAAGTTTTAAGAAGGGTACATGTACAAGGTAAACTTTTACTTAGGCAAAATATCCCCAAAGAACCTGCAGCTGAATGCAGAAACATCAAGTAATCAAAGTGGAGATGCTAATCTTTAAAATGTTCCTTCAGGAGGGGCTTTAACATGGAAAAATCCTTTCCTCTTGCTGGTGTTGCTGATCTTTGACATGAATTTAAATGGAGAAATAGGAAACCCTCAACCAAAGCTCACACAGCTTCTCTTGGTGTGTCACAGGTGCTATTTCAAGGATGCCTCTGCTTGTTCCATCCCTGGGGCTCATTCTCCCATTTCTCCACTTATATAGGCTACAGATTTCAAGTTAAAAAAGAACAATTAAAAAAGAAGATCACTAACAATGAACAAGATGAGCACTATGGCATAAAAGCTTTGTGTGGTGTAAGTGTGTCATAAGGGACTGATTCAAATCCAGGGAGGTTTCAATTCCTTTCACAAGTGGGAATTATCTTCTGTTGTTCTCACTGGAAATGGCTTTCTGTCCATGCCGTGTAATGCAGTTTGAGCATAACAAATTGTGCTTTCCAGAGGATTTGGGGGTTTTTTTTAGGGTTTGTTGTGTATGTAGAAAGCAAAGAGGCAAATAAGCAACTTCAGAAATGCTGAATTCTTTTCCACCTTCGTGTAATTTGTGTGGATAATAGACATGAACATAATCATATCTAAACATAATAAATAAAATCTGCTTTTTGGTGCTGTTAGTCAGTAGCTGGTCCATGTGAGCAGCCATCCCTTCCACCCAGGATGTAAGAGATGAGATTGTCACCCATGTCACTCTGGGACGCAGTTTGCTTACCAGCACTCACAGCACTTACATTACAGTCCTTATTTTTAGGAGGCTCAAGGAGTTCTGTTGTAATTGAATTACTGGAAAGAGTGTTCTGATCCATTATCCAGCACACACTCAGGCCTGGGCAAATGGCTTTTAATGGCATTAAATAATACCCTCATTAGGACTAGGAATGTGTGTGTTTTCCCCAGAACATGCTTTTTTTTTGCCCAAGAATTGTAGTTTAAGGATCACTAGCGTGGAAAAAAAATAGCAACATGTCATAGCCTTGTATTGTAAGGCAGCTGAATGGAAAGGAAAGCTCTCAGGCTGCTCTGGGTCACAAATATTTGGCCACTGTGCCCCCAAAATAGGTATGGGCTTGCACTTGACTGTAACTTACTGTACTTTGTACGAGGGCTTTGTGGACTCTGCTATCACCAAACCCACAAACCCAGCCCTCTCGTGCCCCTTGCACTTCTGGGAGAGTGTGGGTGGTGGCAGATAATATCATATTTGCTTCCAGAAGAAGGTGGTGACTTTGAGCTCTGACCTTGAAGAGATGAGAGTCACACCAGTTTATTCAGTTTGGATTCAAAAACTGGGTTTGCCCTGTGACTTAGCTCTGAGTCTTAATATTTCTAAGACTTATGCAGACCATAAACCCTGCCATGAAGGTAACTTTGGGCTCTTCAGCTAATACATGTCAGGAGTCCATTCTGAAGTCCTTAGGACAGTAATTATGGTTGGTTTATGAGCATATTTCTGCAGCCTTTATGACATTGGACACTACACGTGTAGTTCCAGTTTTATTTTGGGTTCTAACTTGCCTTTTGGGGTGTTTAGCAGTTTTAGTGTATTAGGGAGTTTGGAACAGGATGATCTCCCAGGTCCTTTCCA
The DNA here is from genome assembly GCA_013396655.1 of Campylorhamphus procurvoides. Taxonomy (NCBI): domain Eukaryota; kingdom Metazoa; phylum Chordata; class Aves; order Passeriformes; family Dendrocolaptidae; genus Campylorhamphus; species Campylorhamphus procurvoides. The sequence continues at coordinate 320,210 of WBMV01008079.1, forward strand.
AGCCACCCCATCCCAAGGGCTTTCCTGGGATGCAGGATGCTGCAATAATAAATACTGTGGAATTCTGGTGCTTGCAGATGAATTAGTCATATTTCAGCTATGCAATAATGTCCAGGGGATGATGTGCTCTTACAGGCAAGTGACAGTAGTCTTGCTTTTATTGCATTAGTCATGTAATGTAAACCAATTTCAATTAATGGGGGGTAGGAAACAAGCTTGAAATGGAATAACTTTGAAGTTGGATTGGTACCAGCTTGCTACGCTGGCAGAAATGAAATAATTATTTGTCTGTTAGTGGCAAACTGCCAAGGAGATGCTGATTCTGATTTTAATGCATTTCAAAAACTTACTTGGAATTACAGAAGAGCATATAAACATATTATTGCTGCGGCTTTGGAGGCTTCACTCTAAAAACTGATATTTTTTTTCCCCCAGAAAAATTGTACTTCTAAGAATGAAACATATAAGAATATGGGGTTTGTGTTGTATGGGATTTTTTATATGTTGTGAATATGATAACTTGGTGAAATGTCTTACCTGGACAATCTCTTGTGTTATTATAATGACTTCTTTTGGAGGTGACTGAGCCAATGTTTTTGTCCTACCTTATTTCCATCTTAAAAATATTTTTGTGTAGTAAAGAAGTCATTTCCTGGTGATGCCGGGTCACTTTTCATAAAATCTAGTAATTGTTCTCGTGTGGGGTGTTATGTGCTATGCAAAGTATGTGCTTTTCTACATCACATTAATCTCAAGGGCAGGAAGGACAAAAACGACTGGAATGAAGAGCAGAGAAACACAATTCCTATTTCCAAATGGAAAAATAGGAATTTCTAAGATGTGCCTGCAAGAATGAACAGCAAGAGCTGTATGCGTGCTGGGGGAGTGTGATTTTAGTTCTTAATTTTTTCCCTCCGCTATAAATATTTATATTTCTCAAATATAAATAACTCTTGTTACTCCTGATGCTCATCACTTAAAAAATTTAGCTCCCTCTCCTGAAGATCTGGACTAATTAAACTTTCATTTATCTTCTGGAACAAAAGAAGTGATGTTTTACTCTGCTGTTGACCATGCAGACAGTCCCATTTGCCTTCTAGTGCAGAAGGCACCACCAAAATGGGTTTAATGTTTCAGAATGTCCCAGTCACAGTCATGTAGTCCTTTTGCAGGAATCACTGCCTTCTCTGTGATAATCATATACCTACAGATTTGGGGAGCAAAATCTATGTCTTAGGTTAGATTAGACATGAGCTAGAAGTGTTTCTGCCCATCAGTGTTATCCCATTTATAAATATCCCTTTATTTAGCCCAGAGCATCCAGTTGGCATCCTTGGGGCTGCTTTGTAGGGCATTACTCCAAAAACCAGCTCATTTCCAGGGGTTTTAGTTCAACTCTGGTGCTGAAAATGCAGGCAGCTGGTGTTGTGGCAGGAAACCACCTTTGGTTCTTCAGGATGGAATTATTCAGCTGGAGTTGATCAGGTGAAAAATGAATCAAAGAGAATCCTTAATCCCTGCAGCTGAATTTAATGCTGGGTGCAACTGGTGTGTTTGGTATAAAAAGGGCTATAGGTTGGCAGTTTTTTTATGAAGCTGAATAAAGTTTTCATTGCTGTGGATGTCTCTTTTCAGCTGGAGAGACTGCCAGAACTGAGACATTGCCCAGCAATAATAGCTAGTAAAGATGTTTGAATGTTGCTTTTTACTCCAACAATTAAGATCCCCTTCATGGATTGAAAGAATGGCCCATTTTCCAGCCCCACAGTGTGGTGTTTTCACTAAATATTTGGTTAATCTGAGAAACTGTGTAAATGTCTTTTCAAGGTTTTTATAGTTTTAATGAGTTGCTGTGTTCTTTATGAAGTGCTTAAGGATTAATATTAATAACTCGAGGGTGCTTTGTGTTTTTTCACAAAGCCTTTATTTAAAAAGGAGGCAGTGTGGATTTCACTTAATGCTGCAACAAGAAAGAAAATAGAAAGGAAAAAAAAGGAGGAAAACCAAATGCAGACCACTCTGCTACTCCTAGCTGGGTTGTTTCTGTGTACTCAGTGTACTCATCCTGTTAGGATGGAGTAGCAGGAGAGTATTTTTAAATGGGTTGGGATTATCCTTTTTATAGAGACAAGCTGTGCATCTCTGATCCTCCAAAAGCCTTTTCACTTTGTTAGTCTGTCTTTTTCCAAGAAGGTCAGAGCATCCTGTCCTGCCTCTTTGGGTCTGTTTTATTTGGTATTTCAAAAACTGATTCATTGACTGTGAGTTTTGATTTTTTAAAATATCTACTCTTTGCTATTGACTATTCTGAAAGTTTTTGTGTGTAGGTGGATTCTGTTTGCTCTCAAGAATGAAGCTCTCCTAAGGCCTTAATTAGTTGTTTCTGATTTCCAGGATTTGATTTTCATTGAAGAAGTGGGAGGGCTCATCAGAATTGGGGCAATTTCAAGGAGATCTGAAAAAAATCCTTCTTCAGGTTTAGCCCTGTGTGGGTTTGATTTTGTTGGTTTTCTGTTTTCCCCCTGAGTGAGTTCTGATGTTATTGTTATTCTAGGTGATTTGAAGACGTGGTTGTCCTGTTGTTGTGAGCTGGGAACTGAATTCCAGACATATTTTCATTAATTATAAACTTTATGTAATCTCAGGCTGTATAATATTGCTTTCCTTCGGTTACTGGTCACCTTTTAAATGTTGGCTTGTCACACAAATGAAGTTTTATAGTAGGTGAAGCAAGGACTTGCTATTTACCTTTATACTATCAAATAAATAAATATCAAAGACTTTAATGGCATAAATTGCCTTGGGGCATTTCTTGGTACTGGTGATTAGTTGGCCCTTATATCTCCCAGCTAATTAACAACCTGTTAGTGTCCAACCAGAGATCATAATTAATGTTGAAACTCTTGTCTGGATCACTTTCCAGAGGGTTTTTTCTAAGTTAATGTCTTTATTGAGACAAATGCTGTGGCTTTGCTGCTGGTTGAGGAGGAGGTAATGGCTTGTGAGAGAGAAACTAACTCTTCTTTCTAAGCAGAATGATTTAGGTTAGATTTCCTTTGGCAGGGCAGCAATTCCAGCAAAAAGCAGCTCTCTATCTGTCTTCCTACACCATGAAATGTATAATATATTCAGTATTTTACCTGTTCTTACCCCCTCTGTGCTTTCAGTTAGGGGCATTTGAGGTTCATTGGGTAGGAGCTATTTGCAGACACAAGTTACCTGCAAGAAATTATTACTTCACAAGCTTTCTGTATTATTCTTGTACTGAAATGAGGTGACTCTGAGGGTGTTTCAGCATACACAACAAAATGGCATGTTGTCTTCTACTTTTTCATGTGCAAAAGCAAAAAAGCCACCCTAAATTAGTGAGGTTTTATTTCAAGACGTTTTTTGAAATGAACTTCTCAACATATTGATGAGAATATAAAGTCTCTTTGACCCTTGAGCCCTTTAACTCTCCCTTGTGTGCAAAGGCACAACCAAGAGGTGGACTTGTGATGTCTCTCGTGGCTGAAAATGGTTTGTCAGCTGCAAGATGGCAATGACAGAAGAAAACACTTTAGGCCTTGGAAAAGGGGCTGGATTTCTGTCTCCCACCAGCTTTTGCTGCTCCTGAGCACTGTTTTAAGTCCTTTGTTTTGCCTGGGGAATTGTAAGAACACTGGAATTGGGGGTGGTTATTAGCAGGGGCTCATAACTCTTTTTGCCAAGCAAAAGATGCTTGAAGTTCACCTTGAAACCCCGTGGAAAATCACTGGTTTGGATGAGAACTTTGTAGTGTAGAAAAGGGTTGGTTGGAAATGGCAGAGCAATGTTGAATGTTCCTGCTGATGTTTAAAACCAAACTGACCCGAAACTGAATTGTTTTTGTTGGTTTGGGTTAATGCTAAACTGGAGACCAGTTTGAATTCAGAAATAATCTGCAGTGCTTAATCCTGGTGTCTTAATTATTTTATGTTCCTGCTTTGGACTCTGCAAACTAAAGTAGCTCAGTGTTCATACAGACCCAGGCTAATGATCCTACAAAAGGATGCTGTGTAAACAACCTAGGAGTGACAGAATCATGGAAGGGACCTTAAAAATCCCCCTGTTCCACACCTTCCACTAGCCCAGGTTGCTCAGAGCCCCATCCAACCTGGCCTGGGACAATTCCAATCCACAGCTTCTCTGGGATGGGTTTTATTCTGGTTTGATTCTTCCTTACTTCTGTATATCCTTAACTACACTAAAGCAAATAGACCAGAATCTTATTCCATTTTTTGTTTTGCAGTTACTGTCAACCAGACTTATCCTTAGGGGATGAAATGGAAGCAAAATCACACTACTAGTTTTTCTGTGCTACCACTTTTATGCTGCCTCCATATCTGGATGTGTTACCCAACTGTGTGTTTTGCAGAGATGGGGATGATTAATGGCATACCTGTTTTAACTTGAATTGTTCTTTTAAAATGCATTCCTGTGTTTCTAAGTGCTGCAATTAATAAGAGGAGCTAATTCAGTGTGCTCTCTGGTAACCTGCAGCCCAAACAGGTCAGTGGATGTGTGAATACATTGGGATTTTTTGGCTCCATCTCTTTCTCTTTAAATATGCTTTCTCATACACACTTTTTGGAGAATCAGTGCAAAATATTCAGTCATAGGTAGACATGGCAAGAGTGTTTGAATAATTAATAATCAAGCCTAAGGTAGGAATGTAAAGTCCTTCCCTCTTTTCCCTGCAACTGGAACTCTACAGGCTTTGAACTGCATTAAATGAAAATTAAATAAAACCTGTTGTTCCTGGAAAGCAAATGCCCTTCATGCACTTGCAAGGAGGAAAATGACAGAACTCTGAAGATCACAGTCAAGATGCTTTTCTTTTCTATCAAGCTGCTTTATAATTTTCACTCCACTCTTTTTGGTCAATGTATCAACGTGGTTTTTATGTAGGGCTTATTTTTCAACATTTCACTAGAGCTTGAAGAGCGGGGATACCATGTTTGTGAAGAGGGAGTAATAATAAGAGGAATAAACTCCTTGGATCTTGCTGCCTTCTGCAGTCAAGTGAGGGTAGGAAGCAGTGACTGCAGTCAGAGAAACATCAGCTCTTTATGTTCACCTACTAACGTGTCTTGCTTCCAGTTTGGCTCAGTTTTATCCCCACAGTAGCCAGAATAGGCTGGTACAGATCCCATTAATTTGGGAGCACTTGATGTTTATCAATAGGGGCAGAATAGCGATGTGGCAGAGGGAAGAACCACCTTCTCCTCCCACTGATATGCACCTGAATTTTGTTGTCAATGTTTCCTGTATTCCCTTTTGATATTTGATGCAGAGACACAGCTTTGCACCTGCAGACTTTGGTAGCACAGGCTTTTAAATGAGTTTTAAACAAGGATGCTGCACCAACTCATTTGTGAGAGAAATGAGAGAAATCTTTTCCTTGCTGGAAGCCAAACACCCACCCCAGATTGACTTTTACACAGGTTATTTAACTGCTGAAGGATGATTTCTGATGAACAGCAATGAGGAGATAATTGGGACCCAGATGTGGCAAAAGGCATCCCTAACCTGCAGCTCCTGATACTCCTCAGTACCCAAAGCAAATACACCTTTCACCACGGCCTCAAGGCATTGACAAATCCATCTGTGCTTTGGATGGGATGCTGTATCTTGTTAGATTGTGGCCCCAAAGCTAATGATTCATGTGGTGTGTGCTCCCTGTGTGCCAAAGGAACCCAAAGAAATGTTCTGACCTTGTTCAAATTACAGATATGTCTCCTTGGAGATAATGAGTCAAACTCTGAAGGCTGCTCTTGCCATAATTTTGTGGCTAATTGTTACTTAAGGGATTTAATCTCAAAGATTTCCTGCTTTTAATCAAGATGCTGCTTTCCTGTATTAAAAAAAAGACAAGACAAACCCACCCAAACTTTTGAAAAAGTGAACTTCGCTCCTTTATTTTTTTTTTTAATGCTGTTTCTCTGCAAGTTTTGTGTCAGTGCCATAAACTACTTTGTGTTTCCTGAACTTCATTTAAACAGGGGTTTACTTTGGTTCACGTGATTTGAGTCATAGTTTTGCTAATCCTGTGAGCTGTGGGACACCTGTGAAGAAAATAAAACACGATTTAAGGTAAAACCCCTTGTTGCCATGCCAATCTTGTTTGCCTCCTTTGTGAGTGGAAGGGTCCCAGTTGCCTTGGAAATGTGTGGCTGAAACACAACACCTGAGTTTGAAAGTCATTTCTGTTTCTTCCCAGTGTTCCTCCTGCACTGGAGGCTGTTGATTTAATAAAAGCTTAGTCAAGGAAGGGATCACCACCAAAAGCTAGAAATCTTATTCTTCTCTCTGTTTGCTCCCTACCACAGAGTTCCTTGCATGTGCCATTTACATCCATGCATCTCTTCAGTGCCCTGTAGGAATAGACTTTTAATGCCTCTCTGATTCTACCCATTTCTGTTAATTACAAAAAAAATGTAGGTTTTGTTGTATATGTTTTTACACAGTGTACTTGGCAGCCTAGGTAGGAATTTATACTGGATCCCTGCTAAATATTCAGTGAGGCTGAACTCTTTTTCTTGCTGGTTTGACTCTGTGTTCCTGTATCTCTTTGCATTTTAATATGTGAGGATCTCCTTGTGCAAGTATGTGCTGGAGCTGGGGCTCTGGCTTGCAGGGCTGCAGTGTGAGAACAAAGGCTACTTCAGTATTTTCCTTGGGACTTTAATGAAATAAAATACATAAAACATCTCTCCATTAAAATGTCTGGATTGATGAAGGGAAGGGGGGAGAGGAAAAAAAAAAGGGCCTTTTCCTCCAGCAGTGCTTGATTAATGGATTTATTGTTTGTCCAGACTTTGTCAGGAAGCCATATGGCTTGAGGAAAACAAAGAGGAAGTGGCTGATGTTGGGAATCTGATTTAATAGGGGTCCCTGAGGACAGAATGTGGCTCTTATCCTCACTCCTTCCCACTCACTTTGGTCTGGGAAGAGCTTTAGGGCTTCAGCAGGGCAGCAGATAAAGCAGCTGTGTTTGAGATGAAGTGCTGGGTCAGCATCACAGCTCTCCCTGCTCAGGTTGGGAATCCACTGTGCCTTGGTGGGGTGGGAAGGGTCCTGGGGTGATTAACAAGGAATTAACTACTTGGGTTTGCAGCAGTTCAAGACAATTTTTTACTGTCTCTAAGATGAGCTTTCATAGTCTGGAGTGAGATGGTATTTCCCTCCCCCAGCAAAATTCAAGCATATGTGCCTCTGGATTAACTAAGTCACCATCTCTATCCTAAAACCAGATTTATTTTCCTAATCTAACTTGTGTATATGGGGCTTGATAAGTAACTGGGGCTCAAGCACTGGTGATTGAAGCTGGTGTGGTGGGACAAATGAATGCTCTTCATTTTCTGTGAGTGTTTGACTCTATTTATGGCTATGTGGTGAATAAACCTAAAGCAGTGATCTGTAATGGAACTGCAATCAAATGGATTAAGGATGTTTAACAAGCATATCTTCCTTTTGTGAAAAGGATGTTTAACAAGCATACCTTCCTTCTGTGAAATGGCAGCTCCTCAGCTGAAAGGCATAAACTCCCCAAAAACTGTCCTGGTCCTTTCAGAGCTGAAGTAAAAGGCCCATGTGATGAACCCTTAGTAAATGTGAGTGGGTCCACAACGTGGAAAGCATCACAAAACATCTCAAAAAGCATATTCTGACAACTGAGCAATTTAATTAATGTTGGTTTGTGAATGCAAGCTACATATTCAGTGGTGGTGAAAATGACCTGATCTGTGCATGAGATTTTTGGGGCTGCTGAACATCTTCCTGTGAAGTTTTTGGCTGTAATGAGAGAAGCAATTACTCCTGTAGGGCTCTGATGCACAGTGTGCATGGTCTGGTGTTTCACAACAGGCAGGTCCTTTCCTTCCATGTCTTTAAGAGGTTTTTGTTGCTTTCTGAACTCTTACAGCTTTCTTATGCTGGAGTTGGGACTTAACTGCATCTTGTTCTGGCAGGTATTGGGAGACAAACATTTTGTCTGGGCAAAATGCAGTGTGTGACAACGGTGGAAGAGGAGATGTTAAAATACTAGAGGCAGGTTTTTCTGATTTAGGTCTATTCTTTCATGCTCAACTCTATAAAGGTCCCATTTAGAGTTACACATAAGAGATATATCCCTTTAAAACACTCTTCAGAAAGTCTCTGGTGATGACTGTTTAAAAATAACCAGCTCTCACATGTTCTCCTTGGCTAAGGCACAGCATTAGGCAATGTTTGTAAGTCTGTCACAGTGATGTTGTTAAACATGGTTGTAGGAAGCATCCCTTCCAAGCTCATTAACACGAGTCTTAATCAGCAGTTTAGGATTTGTTAACCCTTTGCCTGGTTGGTTTGCCTGTTCATGTTCTGGCTGTGATTCCCTGCTCCAACAGCACTTGGGGATTTTTGTCTGGAACAGCTCCAGTCTGAGGATTATTTTCCTTAAAAAGAAAATTAGGAAAGGAGATTATTTCACAATCTCCTATATTTGCAATGTAGCAGTGCTAGCTCGTGACCTCCTAATAATGTGCTTATTTTTTTCTTTTCCTAATGTTGTGGAAAGCTGTTGAAATGTTGTTTGCCACACTTTGTCCTGCTGTAAATAACTATACCACACCAGGTAGAAGAAGCTGCAAATTAAGTGCAGTATTGCACATTTCTTTTGAACTGACTTTTCAAAAATAAAACACTACTTGTATGCAGCAGGGTGTTATAGGTCTACAGGTGCCAGGTGAACACTGTTTTTTCCCAAAGAATTAAAAGGGAGGAATGGGAATAGGACTTTATCCTCAAGAAAAGGTACTTTTACTGATGTTTAACAATATTTCCATTTCTTTCTTCTAGCAACTGACCTTATCAGCAGAGTTGACACCCGTGCCTGGAGCAGCAGGTCCCTCTAAGCCCACTGCATAAGCAGAGATCTCTGTCTGTCTTCATCTGCAGGTAAGAAGTGGTGACCAAAACCCTTCCAATTGGGGTTTTCCTTCTCTCTTCTGAAAGGACTTGCACAAAAAGCCTGCCAAGAGCTTAAAGAGCTTCATAAGTATGTGTTCTTCACTCCCCCTCTCTCCCTAAGGTTAGAAATCAGCAGGATCCCAGCCCTCCTGCTCTGGGCAGTGTGTTCTCCCTGAACAGCAGCCCTGCCAAGGTTCTCCCTCCTGTCCCGTGTGATCCCCACGGATCTGCATCTTCCCACTGGGTATGAGGAGTCAGGGAGTGTGGAATGAGAGGATACTCCTGTCCTTGGCTCCTTCAGTTGGCAGATCTCCTTGGGCAGCAGGTCTTTGGGAATAGATTTTGGGATTATTATTATTTTGGGAATAATTTCTTCATGGTCAGGCATTGGAAGGGGCTGCCCAGGGAGTCACCAACCCTGGAGTGTTCAGGGAATGACTGGATGGGGCACTGAGTGCCATGGTCTAATTGGCAAGATGGTAATTGGTCAGAGGTGGAATTTGGTGATCTTGGAGATCTTCTCCAACCTTCCTGATTCTGTATAAGGAGTTGTGCTCAGCATTGCCAAGACTCCAGAGAAGTAAACAGTAACAGGTAAGGGTTTTCCTGACAACGTGATTAATTTTTGATACAGAAGAAATATCAGTACTTGGAACTCTAAAATTATATGGTGTCAGATTATATATTGGTGTGACTTTCATACTGGCTTGATTTTTCCAGTCCCCTGTTTCATGATGTAAAGGAATGAGTGAGAGAAGCTCAGAATGCAATCTCTTCTCTGGCTTGTCACCATTGCCAGGCCTTGCTGAGAGCAGATTTGCCTTCTGTACCCATGTCAGCCTTGCAGTGACACACTTCTATATCAGTCACCCCTCCTGTTCCAGTGCCTGGGTACCATTCTGCAGCTCCTCCCATTGCAAACACACTGCTGGAGCATTCCACAAATGCAGGATTGTAGTGGTGTGCTGATAAGTGAAGCAGGTGAGGGCACCAGTGTAACCAAAGAGAATAAAATGCTCTGGTCCCTTGCCAGAACGATAGCTTGTCTCGTGCTGGAGTTCTGTGGATCAGGAGTACAGGCAAGGAGAAATGTACAGCAGCTTTATCTTGCTGCAGGAAAAGCTGGAGCAAACAGTCATTGCTGATCCTTCCAGGATAGATAGTAATATTGCAGGGCTGAGAGGGTTTGCTTTTCTTGTCTTTAATGTAGTGTGGAACTGGTAGAAATACATGGGCACATACATAAAATGCACTCTGTGTGCTGTGCAGGAGCTTGGCCAGAGTGTGGCACGTGTCTGTGTGCATGTACAGCACAAAAACTGCTGTGTTTTCTTGGGATCTGCCTTTAGACACTCTAAGTTATCCTGTATTTGAGAAGGGTGTTTTATTTTGTTATTTATTAGTCCTTTCAGTCTCACCTTGTAGGCATGTTGTGTGTCTCTTTAATATACATCAGTTGATCATTTCTAAAGCAAACATTTCCTGATCATGAGCTGTTGCCTGCAACCAGCATCATCTCTTTGCTGGAGGTTGTGATGGTTCTGAATGGTGAGTGGTTGAAGATGGTCCTGCTGGCTGAAAGAACATGCAGAATTTACACAGGTCTCTCATTTTTCCTCTTTGGTGGCATTTAGCCAGAGCACATACATGTTAACCTGCAGCTCCAGGAAATGTGGAATGTGGTGGTGTCGAGCCAGGTTTTCCTCTGCCAAGTGAAAATACTGAAGAATTTGTTGTTGACTGCATTTAAATAAATTCCTTGCAGTGGAGCGAGTTTGTGGCTGCCTGCCAGGTGACTGCAGTGTCACTCCTTTATTTGTCACTTTGAAACAAGCCATGTGAGTTACAGCCTTTGAGTGATTTTATTGTGTGAGAACAGAAGGTATGAGCCTGCTGAAAATCCATCAGGATGGGGCTTGCCCATCCCCACGTGGGGAGACTTGCTTATTCACCTTTCCTTGTTTTGAATAAGCCAATTTGGGGTTTCATCATAAGCATCCCTCATTTGTTTTTATTATTATTATGATGATGATGTGACTTTCTTTTGCTGTGTGTTTTAGGGCGTGAGACAAAGGGTCAGCTTGTAGTGTGTGGTTTATTAAAACACTTTTTTCCTAGCTGAAACAGTGGAGTCACAATAGATTTTTGTACTTCAAAAAAAAAGGAAATCAATCCACTTTCATTCAGCATTAGTCAACAGATAAAATTATGAAGTAAAGCACCATTAATGATTAATAAAATCAGTGGTTCCTACGTGTTTTTGATAGTTTTTGCAGCCTGGTTCCCTCCTCTTGGAGAAAAGGCAGTAGAACTGAAAAATACTTCGAGGAAGGTAGTAAAGATGAGAGGTGTGAGCAGGGTGGGAATTTTCAGTCCAAAAAGTTTGAATTTCAGTTGTGTCTCTACTTGATTTCAAACCGAGGAGTGACTTTGAAAAATGTGTTTCTTTAAATGTGAGAAGTGGACAAAACTCAACTTTTTCGTTGCAGCTCAGTGTGGGTCTGGTGACTCTCTTAAGTTGAATTAACTCACACAAAGTCTTGTCAACTGTATTTAAAACTCGTTTTCTTCAGAGGCATTCACTAGTAGCACACTATGTCATGGTTTGTTTTGCATAAATATTATATAATATTTATAAATAATATAAATAATATCCCACTTTGTGGGATGTCTCTGAGCTGGGGAGATGCTTCTGCTGCTGTCTGGACTGAGAAAACCTGAGTGTGCTCCCTTCCAGAACCACATTTCTGCCATGCAAGCAGCTTGGGAGTTCCCTGAATGTGCCACATCACAACTCAGAAAATCTCTCATGATTTTTTCCTCCCCTTCATCTTTGCTGCTGGGATCTGCTGAAGGGGATGAATAGCTGGGAGAAGGTGCTGGGTGCTCTCTGAAAGGATCTGTGGTTCAGGCGGAGTTTTCCTCTGAGTTGTGGTTGAGGTGAGAAATCCTGTCAGAGGGGAAGTGCTGCCTCTCCCCTTTCCCCTTTCCCTGTGCTCTGTCACACCTCTTGCTGTCTGCATTGAGTCAGAACAGAGGATAAAACCACCCAGGATCCCTTTGACAGTGGGATCCTTGACTCTTCCTGCATTCTTTGGATTGCAAGAGATAGTTTTCCTCTCTGGTCTCCCTTGAGCTGAGCCCTGCACAATGCTCCTCTTGTTCCCTTGCTATCTGGGTTGCACTTGTGCACACTGGTGGGATGGCAGAGCTGCAATTGAAGATTCCATGGCAAGTACATCCCATTTCTGTCCTTTTCCTCCCGTGCTTGCTTTTGGATTGCATGTAGATTTTTGCTTTCTCATTTAAGGCTTCCTTGCCCTCACTTTCTTACTGTCCTATGTAAATCTGGTCTTACATCCACATCTAAAGAGGTTTGTTTGCATTTGGAGCACCAGCACTTCAAATTTTTGCAATGCATTTCGAGTTGAACGCTCTGCCTGCGTTTCTGGGGGAATATACTGGTCTAATGGTTCAAAAAAAAATTAAATTCAATTAAAATTCTGCCAGTGGGTTTTTTTTTTTTTCAGAGTTGATATTCATCTTTTTCCTGCCAGGGAAGGGCAGACTGAAAATGGAATGCAAGTGGAGACAGTGTGTCTGGAAAGGAGGACAGAAGTATTGATAACGAATGGCAGGGAGGGAGGTGTGTGGAAATGCCACTTGCATGAAGAGACAGGAATCCCTGGCTGTTCTGTTTCAAAAAGACTTGATTCTTGAGACATGGGATGCCGTGTCCAAGCCCTGGGTGCTGCAGAAAAGCCGTTTCATACTTGTTTTTTATGAATTTATTGAGCATTGGCAAAGTTTGCACCCTCTGCCTGCTCTGCTTGCTGGGTTGTTTTCTATAGAGTGAAAAGAATGGGATCCTGTATTTCTTGTGGGCTCTTTAACTTCAAAGTTAACCTGACTTAGTGTGGGTTTTATTAATTTATAGATCACTGGGGAACCCTGCAATATTCTAATCTTTGTGGTGGCAAGATGTAGCAGACCCCACTAATGATTCACTGTCACCAAAGAGTTGAGAGGAAAAATGTACCCAACTTCCAACAGTAGCTCCAAGTTTTCCCACTTCATTTACTGCCCTGCAAACATCCAAATGGAGTTTTCCCAGCCTGCAACTGCAGAGATAGCATTGTTTTTTTTGCAGGAATTGCACTGCACATGAGTCATTTCTTTCTGTGGCAGGAAAGAAACTCAGCTTTTTGGGAGGCATGGTGTTCTGATACAATCTTCTCTCTTTGTTCCACGGAGGTTTGGCAAGTCTGGGGGCTGCTTCCCACAAAGGATGGCTGCACAATGCTTAAAAACCAGAATTTCTAGGCTTTAAAGAAATAAAAGTTTACCTTTTGACTTTTAGTTGGTAAGGAAACATGCTTTAGTAATTGATACCTTGGAGTGAGGAAGGATAAATGAAGTCAAATTTAAATGCATCTCATTTGTCAAATCTGCAAAAAACCCTCACAAACGCCTCCAAATTAATATTCAGATCATTCAGCACTAAATAGGGAGAGAAATGTGAATGCCTGTCTTAGTTCACTCTGTGAGTCTTGGTGCTTTCAAGGGTGATTTCAGGTTTCTTTCCTATAACCTTGCCTAGGTCTGAGGAGATTTCTAATTGAGGTCTTAAAGCTTCTCCAGGAGGGAGGGGGACCTGCAACAGGTCCTGCAACAGGATTATTGCATTTGGGACAGAGCATCCCTTGCAATTCCATACAATAAGGCTTTATTTCTTCCCAAAAAACCCTCCCAAACAAACAAAAAACACCCCCCAAACCGAACCTGAAGGCCCCTGTGCTTTCAGAGAAAACCAAAAAGATTCCAGATTCCTTCTCAAACTGACCATCCAGTGGTTCAGTGTGCCTGAAAGCTTATTAAAATAATTTTAATTTTAAAATTTTAAAATAATTAAAATTTTAAAATACTTCCAAGTATAATCTTAAGTAGATGGGAGAAGTTCTAGCTCAACTCCTGATTCTGGCTGTGGCTGGGCAGTGTAAGCTGGAGGCACAAATAAATATATGTGGCAGTGCAGATTCTCAAACTAAAACGTGACAAAACCCCTTTTTTTGGCAAATTTCTTGTGTGTATTTACATGCTTTACGTGCCTTTTCCCATGGTTCTTTCATCACACAAGAGGCATCTTTGCCAAACACTGTTATCAGAGGTTTTCAGGAGGGTTTGTGTAATTTATGGATTGTGAAACACGACGCAGTATGGGAGTCTGTGTCAGATAAAGCCATAAATCCCTGCCCACTCTTCAGAATGTGCAATTCCCTCTCTCCTGTATGGACTTTTAGCACCTTTTTCACAGAGTCATAAAGCATTGGCTGGAGTGCCTCAAAAATATATATATATTATTATATAATCCTACAAAAGTAGTAGAAATGGTACTGGTAACTTACCTCCTGATGAACATGTATAATGAAAGTTTTTGGGTAGTATTTAAGACTATTTCACGTCTTGGTATTGAAATCTACTTCGGAATTTGGTGAGGAAAAGGAACATCCTTCTTTCTTGTTTATTTTATACCCAAAAGCCTAACCTTGTAGGACAAGTAGAGTGGTGTTATTAGAAGAAAACAAAGGAGAAGGACATCAGCAGTGTCCTCAATATTCCCTTAAAGAGTTTCTTGAGGGGGTGAGTTTTTATGGGGTGGGTAAAGGGTGGGTGGTGAATCTTTGCCATCTTCAGCGCTATAGAACCTCCTATTTTCTTCCCTGTACAAACCCAAAAATGAAATGTCAACTCAGGGAGGAATCCCTAGGAAAATAAGTTGTAGGTAGCAGTGGTTTCCACCTCACAGCTTGTGTGGTCTGAGATAGGAGAAGATATAGATTTTCTGTGAGTAACATCATAAACTTTCCATTTTCAGTGCCAAGTGGGGATATAAATCTTGCCCTACGTATGCAGCTGATGCAAAAGCTGTGGCTGAACTGGAAAGAGAACTTTATCCAGGAAATATATAGGTGGTGATGCAGTTTTACAGTGGAATCTCAGACTTTTACTTTCCTGGGAGATATGTTAAAAGTACCTACACAATTACTTAAATCACCAACTTCTCTTTATTGTCTCAGTGCTCGTAACTTCCATGTTATGGAAGTCCTTTTCAGGTAAAGCAAAATAGAGATGTTAAAATAACATGCAAAGGGACCTGTATGTCACAGTCTGTCAGATTCTTTTTACTGTGACATGTGGGATCTGCTGTGTTGGAGATTCTGAATTGAATCCATCGCTTCTGATATTTAAAAAAGAAAATCTGAGATATGCATGGCAGTGGCAAAATACCCTCCTGAGCCTCAGCAGACCCTTTAGCAGGGGTATAAAATGGGTATAAAAGCACACAATAGCACCATCTTTTCATAGTTTTCATAGCTATGCCAGCAAGGCTTTATTACTCCTGAATTTTTGTGCCAACTTAGTTCATGAGATCAAGTGCTTACTTAGTCACATGGGTATGGGATCCACTCATTTCAAAGCCTGCTGGAATGTATAAGTTGGTGAGGGTTTTTTTTGGGGGGTGAGGCGTTTTTTAAACAAAAATGAAGCAGCAAAAGTTCCTCCTGGAGACTGAAGGCTAAACTAAAGCTGCCACACATGGTGCATGTATGCCTTGAGAAGCTTGGAAAGTGGTGCTGAATTCCCTGGTTGGAAGGCAGGAGGATTTGTGTTTGCTTTTCTTTGGCATTCCCTATTTAACAGAACTCCTGCCTCAATCCTCTTCCCCCTGGCACCTGTCCTGCTTGGATGGATTCCTCCCTGGAGTGGGAGGCTCTGCCTGCCTGACAGTTTTAGGTGACAAGCTCCACTGGCAGCAACTTGAATTGAATTAAGGCTTCCTACTTTTAATTAGGCTTTACACTGTGTTTTAGGGTTTTCTTCAGCTTTCCCTCGCTGCAGTGAGTGAATACCTGTGTCTCATTAGCCATTATGGCCTCTGAGCTGGTTTTTAGGTTCTCTTGGGGTCGTGCAGCGGATTTGGAGTGTGGGGTTGGGGGATTTTTTGTGTGTCAGTGCTGGCTAAATATTGAGGCTGTGGATTGACTGTGCAAGGGGTTTGCTGGAGTCTCTACACAGGTATTGCCCAGGGCCAGGTTAAGGATCTGGGAGCCTGGAGCTGGTGCAATTTTAGCCTCTTTCCCCATGTCCTTGCAGCAATCTGGCACTAATGCCACGGGACATAAGCAGGTTAAGGTTTTATGCAGCTCTCACAAGGTCTGTGCTCAGAGAAGTTTCCTCATGCTGGACTCTTCAAAAAGTTTTAGGGGGAATCTCTTGTCTTTGCAGTGAGAGTAGAAATAATGTTGCCCAGTGGTGGACTCCTCCATTTGGGAAAATGATTTTTGTTTTTTACCATTGTGTTTGGGCCAAGGCAACATCCTTGGCACTTCTGGCTGACAGAGACAACTTCAAGGTTAAAACTAAGCATAGATTAGATAACTCGAGCTGGGCTTCAGGGTGAAATCTTGTTTCATAAAGCACTTGGAGGGCAACTTGACCTCTGCAAGAGAGTTTAAAAGAAGGAGAGACAAAAAAACTGGAGCCTGAACATTATCCCCCAATGACATTGTACTGCACTCTGCATTTCTCCTCATTGCAACATCCCAAGGAGCATTAGCAGGAGCAAGAAATCCTGATAGTTCTCTTTTAGCATAACAGGACTGAAAGTTTAAGTGATCCCCACTGCTCCTTGGATGCTGAAATTGGAGCTTAATAACTGATCCATTTGAACAGTCTGGCTTGATCCACGGCTCAGAAATTGGTTCAGGTAAGCTGAACTCTGGCTGTTTAACTCCCCATGTTTGCAGTAACCTGTTCTTGTATGTTGACAGTCAATAGGAATCATAGAAAACTTAGAGACTGGGCTGAGATGATCCAGCACTTGTCCAAAGTATGTCCTAAAATGAAGCTGATCCACTGTTTTGTTTTGGAGGGCTTTCTTCAAGACTTGCTGTCCCTGTGGTAGATTAAAATCCTGACAATCTAAAAGGTTTCTCAGTGAGTTATATGTTCAGTTTATTTAATGGAATGGTCTGTCTTCAGTTTTCCCCCTCCTTTGGCTTAATCCCTTGAGAATACTGAAATGATTGAGGTTTAACTTTGTTTTCCTGAATAACTGATGCAGGGCTGTGCATCTGCTCCTGGGCTTAGTCCCTGTTGGATTTCTAGGGTGTTTGCCCTCTGGAAGTTGATGTGACAGCCACCCAGTGCTGCCCTGCAGGTCCTGGTGCCTGCTTTTCTCCCTGTGCCATGGGAAAGCCACAGGGTGAGCTTCCCATGTGCCACTCTTTGCTGCCAGGCTTGTGCAAGCATTTCTGGGAAAGGGTTTTGTGTGGTTTTTAATCCAAAGGCTGTAAGCAGCATTAAGAACTGAAAATTCTTCCATACCATAAGAATGCCTTTAATTACTGGATTTGTAGAGCTGAAAGCCCTCTTGCTTTCCATTTTTTCGCAGTCTAATGTACAATGTGGGTATTCTTGGCTTCATGACAAGGGGAATCATACATGCCATCAGCTAAGATAATCTGGAAGTAAAAGGTGGGATTTGAGGCTCTTCAACCAAAGAAAAGCCTTGAACCCTGCCCTCCCACTGCAGGGATAAATGCTCTGAGCTGCCACACACAGTCTCCTCCTTGTCCCTGGGTCTGGGGATTCCATTCCAAAGGAAAGAATTAGGTGCTCAAATTCCTGAGAAGGACATTCTCCATCTCCACCCAGCCTGAGCAAACCAGGGGTGCATTTGCAGGGACCATCTCCAAATATTTGCCTCTCTCCTTTTGCTGCACTGAGTAGGGAGCTCTGGCCCTGCAGGGTTTGGTGGAATCCTCTCCTGAATCCCAGGAAGGTTGTAGCCATGCCAGGGCTCGAGTTGGATCTGCAGGTTTTCTTGGCACGTTTGTCCTTAAAAGTATGTTTTGAGAGCACAGCAGTTTCTGTGAAGCCAGGGGTGGGTTACAGAATTGTTTATTTAGGCTTCAGAACCCCTGTATTAGGTTGCTGCCTGTCAGCAAAGTGCAGGATATCCCCACATGGTGTTTGCACATGGAGACAGTCTGACCCCAGCTCTGGCAGTGGAATTCACATAAAGTGATACTCTCTTCCAGCTTTTCATTATTATTATTTCTCTGGTAAAAGGCACAAGTACAGCTTTATGTTGCAGTTGAATCTGCCTTGACTTTGTGAAAGCAAATATCTTGGAGGTGTTCAATTCTATCTCAGGATACACCAGGGGTTAAAGCACTACTAAACTATAGCAAGAAAGTGCATTGCTGGCATTGAAAGCTCTCAGGTTTGGTTAGTTCAGCCTAAACATCTCAGCTCCCTATTTTTAGGAGCTTTTGGAAGCAGAGGAACTGCAAATAGTTGAACAAGCAGGACTTGAGCTCCAAAGTTGTTTTTAATTAAAGGCTCTCTCTTGTACAGACTACTCCCACATGGAGGGTTGGAAACTCCTAAGTCTCCATGCATGGAATTTTTCTTTATTCCCCTGGGAGGACAATGGACTTGACCACCTACAAAGAGTGTGAAAGCCAAGTGCTTCCTCTCCAGGCAGACAGGGGCTGGGAATGAAAATAAGAATTGGAAGGTTTTGGTTGTGCTTTTCTTCTTGCAATCGACGTGCAACAAACAGGGGTTTGTTTTACAGAGGTAAATCTGTAAAATGTGCTGGTTGCAAACACACAGAGGGATTCTCAGGCAGTGATAGGAGCTGTTCCAGGGCAAAATTTGGGATGGTGAGAATGTCCAGGAGGGAATGCACTCCAATTCAAGTTGTGGTAAAAATGCATTAAAAGTGACCTCAGTGTGATCTTTCATCAGAGGAGCAGATTGCTTCCACTGAGAGCAGGGTTATTCCCTTTTTTTATCTTTTCAAGATGTTGCTGAGCTATTTTGCTTCTAAAAGCAAAAAGAGGACCCCAATCAAAACTCTGTGATTGAAACATTGTGATGGGCTTATCTGTATCAGTGTGTGGCTGTCCTGGTTCATTGGGATAACTCAAATTTGGGCCACTCCATCTGAAGGGTTGGACTCGACTGAAGTTGCAGGGCACTTTGTGGAAATTAAAGCCCCTTGAACTCATGGAACACACAGAAACACGTGCTACATGAATAATCTTAAATGAGCTGATATGGAAACTGCAGGCCTTTATTGTCACCTCTGTAATGCAGATGTCCCCAGGACCTCAATGATGTTCTCCCTCCCTTTTTAAATACAAACCTGCATTATATTCAGATCATGTAAAACTTTTATTGTACTCTCCAAGCCACAGATTCCTTCTTTTTGATAAAGACACCTTGAAGCAAAGCATGTGGGACATTTGGACATGGATGTTTGCTGTGGCTTCTCAATTTACTCATTCAAAAAAACCCAGCCAACCAAACTTTAATTCTCTTTTCTGATACTTATGTAATTGATTTTTGGTTGTTGTGGGGTTTATTTTTAGCTTAAGTGTCACGTTTCAGATGTCTGGACTCATGAATGCTTTATATTTTGGATAATTTTAGTCTTTATTTGCTCACAGACGTCCTGTGGGCACTTCCCCTTGAATTCTTTCCAGGATTTACATGGCTTGCTAGGTAATTGTGCTTAATAAGCCCTTCTGGCCTCCTGATGTCACCTGGTATTTTATACTTCCATAGCTGCGTATCAATAAAGACTAGAAATCCCAGCAACCACTTCTCATTTCAAAAACACTCTGATCCAGCTAAATCCAGGTCTAAATCCTTAACCCTGCCTTTTAACTCGTTCCCTGCTGCCACAGGCCCTCCAGGCTGTGTTCCCTTCGGTACCAGGGTCTGGCATCCCAAGTATCTCTTGAAGTTCAGAAACATAAGGTGGAGATCCACCATAATGAGAGGAATAATGGTAAAATTCCTTCTGGAGGGACAAACTTATTTCCCAAAGGCTTGATTAGGTTGCCCATCTTCTGGATGCTTTGCAGCTCTTTAAAACAGATCTGTGTTGGCATCAGACCCCCCAAAAAGAAGGGATGTCCTGCCCAAGGTGTGTGGGTCACTCCTCAGAAGTGGGTTAAGGGAGAATTGGAAGGAGGACACTGAAATTTAACCAGTTTCTCCTCTATGTCTGTGCCTGAGGTGAATTTTGCAAATTAACCATGAATTGTTAGAGTTCACTTGGGAAAATGCACATGAAATGAGTGTGGAAGGACCTCCTGAATGGAAATAAGTGGAGGTACTAAAGAAAGGGGAGGGATGCTCTGGATGAGGTTGCTGAGGATGCAGTGAGGAGGAGGATGTAGAGATGAAAGGCTCTGTCTCCAAAAGGTACAAAATAGATGCTGTCTGAAAGCACAGAGGGGACTCAGTAAGTTTGAAAGTCGTGCTGGGTTAAAAACTGTTGCAGCAGAGACAGAAGGCAGGAATAGGTAAAGGAAAACCCCTTTTCCCCCCCTTGCTGTGTTGGATTTGACCTGACATCCATTTTCCACTGGCATTGCAGGCTGTGCCTTCTGTTTAATTGCTGGCAGATTTTTGGCATATAATGCTCGTTTTCCTGAAGAGCTCTTTGCTGGGTCACTTAAGTGATTCAACTGAGTCCTATAAATACAGATCAGAAGAAGGAAAGAAGTTCTTTTGTGCCTGAGGAAACATGGAAGTAAGCATAGCCATGTGGAAATCTTAGCAAGTGATGGGTTCCCCCCACTCATTTACCTTAATTAACAATTTAAAGACTCCTCGTAGAAATATGCTCTGTTCTGTCTTGCAGACTTTTCTAGGTTTGCCAGGAGAGTGGCTTGAAAGTTCTTGAGTGATGTTTAGTGAATCATGTGGCTGCTCTCTCAGTAAAGCTTTGAGATTATCATGTTTTGACACAGGTCTGTTGGTTCAGCTCAAAGTGCCTCACCTTCTTTCTGTGTCAGGAATTGCATTTAATGACAGTGAGATTTCAGCAGCATGGCTTTAAACTGTATGTTAATTGCCTTCTAATACTTCACTTCATTCAAATTTAAGTAGATATATCAGTTGTAAGATGGATTTTATTTCCTGCATCCCACACTGTGAGCATGGAAATGAAGGAGTGGGCTTATTTATGTGCAACATTCCCCAAAATACCACGTGAGAAGGTGTTGTGTTTGGGTCCAGATCTTGAAAAGAAGGAAGTGTAGTAAGTTTTCCGTATGTTTTTCTGAAATTTGCCCTTGGTTCACGTTTGAATCCAGGGAACAGCTCTCCCTCACAGCTGAGGCTCAGGAACATGGCAAAGCATGGCAAGTGCTGCTCGTGGGCTTGACTGAAGTGCCCAAGAGCAGATTGAGCCCTACAAACCCAAGGGTTGGGGCAGTTCTTGCCCAGACAGAGCAGATGATCCTGCTGCCATTAGTGTAAATATTGGGAATTGCACCCTAATGCCTCCAGTCCCTCAGCTGGGTGTGTTTGTGGACAGAGGTGAGGGCAGAGGGGAAGAGTTGAATGGGTGGAACTGTGTCTTCTTCCTTGGAGCCAGCTGGGAGGGTGACCCTGTCTCCTTTGAAGTGAGGGCATCTCAAGGTGCATGGGGACTTTGAAGTTGGGTGTGTTGTAGCTTTCGTGTAAATATTTCCCCTACAATGCAATAGCTTGCTTACTCCTCTGCTTTTTGTTTTCTTTCACTCCCACACGCCATTTAGACCCTATTAGAGATGTGGAGATGTAACTTGCACTTAATGTTGCTGTTTATTAATAAAGTGGTGGGTAATAAAGCTGCTTTCTCAAATGCTCTATATGTTTCACACTAATGAGGAACAAATACTTACAGGGCTTTGGAAGACATTACAGGGCAGTAAATGTATGCCTGGTGACTGAGATGATGAATCATGCCATGTTTATTTAATGCACATGACTTTTTTTTTCAAGCTATTTGTCTCAGCATTTATATGCAGTGCAGTCTCCTTTGCATGTGGGAAAGGATATTCCTCTGCCACAGAATGAAGTGCTTTCCAGCTGCTGCCTTAACCTCTGCAGGGCTGCCTCCAGTTATCCTGTTGGATGTGGCTGCAGAGCAGGGGACCAGAGGGATGGAGCAGCTCTCTCTGCTGGCAGGAAAGGCTGGCAGAGCTGGGATTGTTCAGCCTGGAGAAGGGAAGGATCTGGGGTGACCTCACTGTGGCCTTGCAGTGCCTGAAGGAGCCCCCAGGGAAGGTGGAGAGAGACTATTTCCAAGGGCTGGAGTGACAGGACAAGGGAAATGAATTAAAACTGACAGAGATTAGCCTTAGATTGGATATTGGGAAGGAATCCCTCCCTGGGAGGGTGGGCAGGCCCTGGCACAGGTTGGGCAGAGAAGCTGTGGCTGCCCCTGGATCCCTGGCAGTGTCCAAGGGCAGGTTGGATGGGGCTCTGAGTGACCTGGGCTGGTGGGAGGTGTCCCTGCCCATGGCAGGGGCTGGAACAGGATCTTTAATCTTTAATGTCCCTTCCAACCCAAGCCATTCCATGATTTTATGATCCAAGCCTTTCTAGTGATGTTCTAGGAGGGGTCCCTTCACTGCAGCCTCGCTGGCAGAATTGTGATGTTTCACAGGGACAGTTTTGTTTGTTAGCAGCTGGAATACAAAGTGAGGAAAAGGAGCACTTGGTGTGACACCACCTGCAGGTGAAACTTCAGTCCCAGTCCTGAAACAGGTTGAGGGTTGGGATTTAGTGATTAAGGCAGCTTGAGTTGAATTCAGCCTTGTATCATAGTAAATCCTGTCTGGAGAGCTGAGAGAAGCGCTGCATCAGATATTGGTTTGATCTGCTGGGGCATATCCTAAATATAATGCTCTTAGCTTTTACAAGGTCTGCTTTGGGGACTCTCTGACTGAAATCTAGTTAGTAGAAGCAAGGATCCTTGAAACTCTGCCCTGAATGCTATCAGCATTTCCAAAATGCCCTGGGGTGTTTCTGCCACAAGTCTGTGTGGAGTTCAGATGCTTTTTATATCTGGTCTTAGGGAAAGGAGAGTTTTAATTTCGGAGTTGTTGTTCCTGATGAATTGATTCAAGTGTGAGGGTGTGAAATTTACTGTTAAAAAATGCAAGATTATGTTCTCAGCAGTGACCAGAAACAAAGGAACTTTAATAAGCCATCTGTTTCCTTGGCTCACCTGCTGGCTTGTTTGCTTTCAGACGTTTTGTGGGTATTTGAAAATGTTTTTGGGGCAGAGTTGGGTCAAGCCTTGTGGCTCCAAACCTGAGTCAGGATCCAAGGTGAGAGGGTTTTGGGGCAGCAGCACTCCAGCCATCGAGAGGTGTTTGAGGCAGAGGGTTGGAACTTAGTTTTCTATGAAGGCACATGGATTTTTGACCCAGTCTTTGAAAAAAGATGTCCTAGAGACAAACAGACTTGCTGAAGTCAGAGAGCGTTCTGAGAATTAAAATACTGAAGATAAAAATACACTTTTCAAGGTGGAAGAATTATTTCCACTAGTGACTAGAGAGTTGCCATTAACAAAAGGTGTCTTTGAAAGAGAGGATGAGAAGGGTGGCTGAAATCTTAATCTCCTCTTCTCACTCCCCAGCCTCCAAAAGAAAACAAGTTAATTTGTTCTGGCTGATTCTCACCAATACAAAGAGAAGAGAGACTGACAATTTGGGAAGGATTGCAGCTCAGGGAGGGGTTGTAGCTCCAGGAGAGGTCGGGGATGTTCTGTAATTAGGCAAAATACCAGTTGTAGCATCTCCTGCTCCAAAACAATGTTTCTTCCCCTCATTTTTTCCCACCACATTGTTAGCTGAAGTGCACCAGGAGAAAATGCCAAGCAAGCAGTAGTTCCTGTCCTAGCTAGCTGAGGGTTCTTGGGTGGGAGTCAGCTCCTGATTTGTCTGGGAAACTGTGACTTTGGGACTTGTGGGGAGTGTTGGGTTATCCAGAGACACGATTTCCTGCAGCCAAAGCTGATAGAAACAACCCCTGTACTCTTAAGGTTTGTGCAAACCCGTGTCCTGCTGCTGTCCTGTCCTCTCCCAGGTGCTGGGGGTGTTTTTGGGGGTCTGGATTTTGACCTGTTTTACCCCAAGGATGTGTCAGAACATCTTTTGGCTGGTCTCATGGAGGGATGAATTCCTTGGTCTTCAAGTCCCTCTGGAGCTGGTTCTCAAGACTATCATCTTGGTGGTTGTGGGCCCTCTGGTTTGTTTGTTCTAGGCAGTGCTCATTATCTCAGAGCCTTCTTCTGGAGCAGCAAATAACACTCCTCCAGTGTCAGTCCCTCACAAATATCTGGGATGCTGCCCCTGTGTAAACACTTGATTTTCAAAGGAGGTCACCTGCTGATTTCAGAGCCACCCCCTGTTCCTTTCCCATAAAATTCTGCCACTTTCACTTGGTATTTTTTGCCTTGAACCTGCTGTGCAAGACTTTTGCCCACTGATGGGAAGCTTTGTGTCTTGCAGGGTATTTTTAATTCCTCAGTCTAAGGGAGGAGGCTTTTTGGAAAATACCAGTTCTGTGTTTGCAGTCATCTTCCTGTGGACAGATGTTTGCTTTGCTCCATATCAGGATTCTTATGGTGGGGGAAACATGCCAGATGTGTCCCTGTTCCAGAGAGGGCACTGCCATGCCCTTCTGGATGCTCTATAAGCTCTTTCTGGGTGGCTGGGCTGCCTTATTTGTACTGGTTTGTTTGGTGTTTTCTAATCAAGCCTTACTAGCACTGGCTAACTAGTCTTATTAATTAATGGGCCAAGCTGCCTGTTTGTGCAGGTGCCCTACCTGGTGCCATAATAGGGGAAAACAAAGCACAACCTGGTCATAGTGCAGAGAATGAAAACTGAAGGGTAAATGCCAAGCTCCAAACGGTGTTTGGTTAGAGCTAATTAGGAATTAGACTTTGAAGTCTAAACAACACGCTGGCTGTTTGGTGGGGCTGCAGAAAGTTGAGGAACTGGCTGGTCAAAATTCTGCAGGAGGATTTTAACCCTGATTTTGATGACGCTTTCAGGTGGTGTGAACCTTCCAGAGATTAGAAACAAGGTGAAATGAGCATCTTGATTTTGGCTCTAGGGGTTTCTCGTACCTGAGTGCTTATGCAAAGGTGGTTTACAAACATCTGCTTGGAATATTTGTCTCTTAAATACAAGCAATGCCCCCTGTACTTAGTTCTGTCTGTCTCCTGTGGAGCTTCAGCCTTTTCTATGTTTTGTAAACTAGCTGTGGAGAGGTAGCCAAATAGTAACATATATATATATATGTATGTGTGTGTTATTTACACTTAAAAACTGAACTGAATTTCTGAAAGAGCAAGATACCATCAGCCAATTAGGGTAAAAGGGGAGTTCAGGGAAAAATGTTTAATTCATGCCAGTAGAGGAGGCTTCAGGCAAGGCAGTGGAGAACAAAAAGCACGTGGAAGGGAGAAGTATCTGGGGGATGCCAGATTTCCAGTGCTTGGTTCCAGTCAGAGCTACGTGTCACTCTGGAGCTGATGACTGACAGACTGGGGAGAAGCTGTGAACAGAGGCTTGTGTGCCTCTCAGTAAATCAGTTTTGCATCCCTTTTCCCAATCATTGCTAAAATAAGAAGTTATGCATAACACAGACTGGGATTCAATTTACAGGATTGAGAAACCTCAGGTGAGTTTTTCCCTCCAACCCCTTCCTTTGGCTTCAGAGGGAAATTTGTGCTGTATTGGAGGTAAGGGTTATTTTGTCTCCTGTAATGTAAAATCACAATGTGCATTCTGGACAGAGACTTCAGGTCCAAAAATACATTTGGGGCTGTCAGGATGGCCCTCAGTGGCAAGACAAATGACCTTGATATGGGAATTAACTGTCAGCAAATAAAGAACTGAATACATAGGAAGGAAAACCACAGGCTTTTATTGGGTTCTGTTCATCCCTATTTAGTCTATTAAAACTATTTGCCCTGTAAGAAGCCACTTGGGAATGTTCCCCCTGAGCCTGAACTGTTTCAAAGACACTTTGTTGGGATCATTTGCAGCTTTGGGGAATGCTGTTTTCCACCTTGGAAGTGTCAGCAGATATTCTGTAATCACACCATGCCCCTCTTTAGTCTGATCCTTTTTAAAGGCTGATGGCAGGAAAACAGATTGACCAAACCTGCTCAGCACTGACCACAGGACTGTACATTGTGTGCTGACTGGGGAGGGGGGCAGAAATGCACTTGCTGAATGGAGATAATCCTTTGGATGTTGGCAGACAGAGCAACAATCAGAGCTGGGGGATGCTTTGCTGACGTGGGTGCTGTCACATGGAGAGATGGCTTGGCTTGTGCCACGAGCTCTGAACTGTTCAACCCCTCAACGAGATATTAAGTTAATTAAGTTCCTTACAGCCAGGCTTGGAATGGGAGCTCTGTTTGTTTGTGAAGACAACTGGCCCAGGAATCAACACTGATGGGGCCTCTGAGGTGCTTTCTCAGTCACTCAGAGACTTTTTGGTGCTTAGTTTATTGATCCATTAAAGCTGTGTTACCTTGTTGAAGTGTCTCTGTATTTGCACACTGTGCAGATCCTTTGAATGATACAGTTTTATGGGGGAAATATATGTATCTTTGGGTTTTCAGGTGCTTACTCATGTCTAAAAAGGCTGTTTCTCTATACACTTGGTATTGTTTAAAACAATCACTTTTATTGAATGTACGAGCATGTTTGAAACCTGGTCAGAGGGATTTCTTTACACAGGGATTTCTGTACACAGGAATTTCTTTGCATATCCTTCTTGAATAGGTAGATTTGGGCAGGATACACATACAAATACATCTGCTGGGCATCTCTGTGAGGTGAGTTGCTGCCCCAGCTTTTTTGGTGAAGGTCCCCCAGGTGTCTTCTGGGTCATGTGTTGGTGTTTGCCACCAGCTGAAGAGGGAAAATCCTTTTCCCCTCCAGCCCGAGGGCAGCACTGACACATCTCCTGGTGGAGAGGGAGATGTTCCCTTCAGCAGGAGAAAGCAGCTCTGCAAACACGAGACTCACTAAGGGTTTGTTTAGCTTTGCCTGCCCCATTTCTGCCCCCACGGGCATTCTGTTAAACGCAGCAGCATCATCACATTCCACGTGTGACCCTGCCCTGCCCGTCTTCACTAATTCTCTGGATGATTTTCACATATCTGTTCCTTTATCCCTGTGTTATCCGTTTTCCTGGTGCTTAAAACTACAGGCAATATTTTGGAAGAATTATCACTTTATCCATATGGGATTACCTGAATTCATGAGCTTCTTTTATCGTATTATCATGGTTTATTTTTCCTCCATTTGCTTAAATGGCCCAGCTGTCTGATTAGGTTTTCTTTAATTGTTTTTTTGTTTGGTTTTTTTTGGTCTTGGGTGGTTATTTGGGGGGTTTGCTTTAGTTTGGGGTTTGTTTAATGAGAATAATCATCACTATTGGTGGTTAGGGGGGGCTGTTCAGCTTTGGGGGGAGGTTTTATGTTTTTAAGGCAATAAATCTTGGAATTCCTACCTTGAAAGTTTTAAAAATCTGAAACATCTCAGCAGCTCCACTTAGAAACTAACATAGATCTATTTATGCAGAGGAGAAGCAGCTTGTGGAAAAGCTGAGCTTAAAGCAAAGTTGAGATCAGTAATTAATGTAGACATTAACATTAGATAAACCTTGAGCTGGTAGCCAGACAGCAGAAGGCAAATGGCTGATTGCTGAGTGCCAGTGCAGCTCCCTAGGTTTCAGACTTTATTTCTCTGCTTTAACATTTTCCTGGTGTTTTAAGTGCAGAAAACAGATTTTATTTTTTTTATTATTATTATTTTTTTTGATTCCTGGGATTTCTTTGGTTCAGGAAAAAAATCAACAACGCTATGACCATTTTATTTAATTTACAAACGTGGGGAGTTTTTTTTAAAATCTAATGGGGAACTTTATAGCAGGCATGCTTAAAAATGAAAACTGAGCAGATGAGGTGTGCTGTGACTTGCCTTTTGGTTTAGTGTCATTGCAGTGCCTGTGGAAAAACCTGGGATAACACTTTGGCCAGTGTCTCTTTGCTCACAGAGCAGTCCTGCCTTGGGCACCTCCAGGGCTGGGCACTCCAACCCTCCCTGGGCAGCCCCTTCCAGTGCCTGAGAACCCTTTCCATGAAGGAATTCCTCCTGTCAGGGATTTAGGGAGCACTCAGGTGCCCCCTGAGCCTCCTTCTCTCCAGGCTCCGGTTGTATTTAAAAATGCTGTGTTGCTTGTCCTGCCAAAGAGATGACGAGGTGCAAATATTGATTTTTGGAGTTGGCAATGCCTTGCTGTGACCACCAGGGTTTTTCTCTCCCGTAGCTGCTGCAGGACGTGCGCTGAGTCCCCCCCGGTGCAGCTGCAAGGATGACCTGACTGGTGTGCATTCATGGCTCGTGGATGATCTGGGGCACCATGGAGCTCAAAGTATGGGTGGATGGAGTGCAGAGGATCGTGTGTGGCGTCACCGAGGTCACCACATGCCAGGAGGTGGTCATAGCCCTTGCCCAGGCTATTGGTGAGTAGCTCTGCCAGCTGGGAAAGGAGGGGAAACGCTTGGAAATCTCTAAACTTTCAGTACAAATTATTTAAATAATAATAATATGCTGCTGTTTGTCATCGTAAAGACAGCCTGGATAAAGAAGGGGCTAAACTGCCAATGTTTTGAGTGCCAGTGCAATATGATGGGTTGGCTTTGGCTTCCTGATGCTGTTGAATGAAATGATGCACATTGAGAGTATTCTGAGCTGATTGGGAATGGTGTAGATCAGTGAAATGCATCCTTCAGGTTCTCCTCTTACCCTTTCACGAGTGCTGAGTGATGTGGTCTGCAGGACTAGCTTGGAGGTCACTGTAAAGTGTCAGCAACTGAGCAGTTTAGAAGAATAAAAGTATAATTTTTCAGGCTCCACCACAAGAAAGTCCTGTCAGATCTTTCTCAGTGATTAAGGGCATCCCAGACAAGCCTCAACTTCATCCCTTCAGTATTTCCTACGTTGATTCTTATTCTCTGCTCAAATGTTATAAGTGGCTTTAGCTGGTATTTAAATTTTGGCATTAAAGCCAGTGTTTTACCTAAAATTAATAATTTAAAGGCTAATTTTTGCCAGCAGTTCTGCAAGATTGTATCAGCAGTCCGAACCAGCTGGAAAATAATAATTTTCTCCTAAAAAAACAATTTAGGCCTATGAATGTCAACAAAGCATTCTACCTGTAAGCATGGAGTCAGTTTCTCGGAAATTGTGATGTTTATTATTTAAATGTGTATTTCTAAACATCATTTCCAGCCACTTTCATCTGATGGAGGAGGAGACTGGCACTTCTTTATTTTATAGTTTAAGGGGATTGAACACAATGCTAGCATGTGCTTATCCATGTGCATCAAATAACTTTTCAAGCCTCATTTAAAAATTGCAGAAAGTCAGTTTGTCTCTCAAATCCTGCATTTGCTATTTAATTGTTAAATGTGCTTTTACTGGTGGTGCTGGTTGCAGCTCTTTTTTTAATGCTAATTGGTTTCTGAATAGCTTTCATGTCTTATTTTCTGCCTGTAGGGTTTTTTTGGGACACAATTATGCTGCCATGATCATTTCCTACTAATGATTAAGCGATGCATATTTAGAAAAAATAAAGCAGTTGGGGTGCTTCAGTTCTTCACCTCACTTTCAACATCTCTTTGTCCTGATTCCTTTTCCCCCTCCCACAACACAAAAAATGCCAGACTCCCCATTCTGGGCAGTAATTTAATGTCCTCCTGTGTAATTTCTCTGTGGGGTTTTTTCCCCCCTCTTTCCCCAGTTATCAGCCTGAAAATGCTCCATCAGCCTTGGAAAGGTGTGGGTTTTGTCAGCTCTGCAGGCTCCCCTTTCTGTGCCACATCCCCAGCCTGGCTGGGGCACGATGCGACTCTGCTGGAGATAAATTTATCTGGAGATAAATTTCAGTTTGGCTCAGAGCCAAATTAAGAGAATCCTTTTGGAAATGCCTTCCTGAGGCAAAATCCCCTCCCTAGAAGACACCCATTAGGGTTTCGCTCCTTGGACAGTTTCAAACCCCACACCAGCTGCACTTTGGCAGGGAGGACCATTCAGCAGAAGAGGAACCATATGCCTGGTTTGGCCACAGGTACCAGCTTGCCAGGAGTGACTGTCACCTGGATTTCAGTGGGAATTTATTAAAATCTCCCCTCCAGCTCTCACCTGACACTTGGTGGTGGAGAGGAGCCAGTCTCACTTGGCTTCCCCCTCGCTTGGCTCTCCTCATATTTTCCACTTTGCAGTCTGGCTCCTTCAGCTTGGCTGGACTCAGGATTATTTTGTCTGCCTCTTGGTCTGCCTGCAAAGCTTCACACTATGCTCTTTTTATTTTATCGCCTCTTACACTTTATTCCCAGGTCCTTGACTTCAAAAAACACACCACGCACAACTCAGTCTTCTTCCCCCAGCCTGAAATATGAACTGCAATAAGTGTGTGATTGGCTTGAAGTGCAGGGTCTGGAATATCTGCAAATTAACTTCTTTTACAGCTGTATGCACTGTGAAAAGCACAAGCCAAAGATATTTGGATTAAGACATCCACTGTCAAGAAGCTTCTCGTGGACAAATGAAGCTGCCTCTGTCATAGAGATGTGAAAAGTAAAGCTTTATCCTATATTTAAACAGTAGGAAAATCAAAATTATTATAGAGTGGACAGTGTTTGGAAGGCACCTTGGAACATCTGCTGCTCAGAGCAGGTTCCAGTAGGGTTTTCTGTGTGTGGAGCCTCCACCACCTCTTCCCAGTGTCCACTCACCCTCCTTGCAGGGTGTGTTTGCCTTAAATGGAGCTTCTTGTACTTGAAGAAATGCCTTTTGCTGTCACTTGATCAACTGCAGGGCCCTGTGTCTCCTCATCCCCTGCTGTGGTAAGAGCAACGAAAAGGTTGCCATCTATGTGCTTTCCAACTCTCCCCTCCTGTCATGGAAACTCAGGAAGAACTTTTTTTTTTTTATGTTCTAGGGCTATTTTAGAAAAAAACTTATGCTAATTCTTATTCTAATCCTTTGACCAGGGTGTTCTGTCACTGCACTTTGATCTCTTCCTTACAAATGGGTGCTCTGTCAGTGACAATGTCCCTCCCTGGTGCTGTTCTCCTGCTGGGTAATGTTTGTGTTCCTTATTCTTGCATTATGATCTCCTTCCCCTGCTGCCTCTCTGGTGCTCATTGCAGAATAGGAAATGATTCTACCCCAACTGAGAGTTCCAGGAGAGTTGGGGTTGGTTTTTTGCTCATTTCCATTTGGACTGAAGTGAAAGGGTTGGAATTAAACCTCAAAAGCTCCTTATTCTTTAAAATAAAAAAAGGGAGAGTTGTCTCCTTTGTTGATCCCAGCAAAGCTTATTTAAAAAAATACATGTATATAATTGAATGGGTGTGAGATAGAATAATAAAATTAGATCTAATTTTGGATGCTAAAATGGATTGTGTCCCAGGAGGAGTCAGAAATGCCTTGGCTGGAGGGTTGGTCACTGGAATTCTGTTCAAGACAGACATAAAACCATTCAGCTGGAAGTTTCCAGAGTGTGAAGTCACCTCCCAGTGGGACCTTGAAGGACACTTGATACCACCTTTTATGAGTTTTACCCAGGCCTGCTTTCTTTTTTAACTCAAGCTGCTTGCAAGTCACAAAGATTTGGCTTTTAGTATGAGAGGTGATGGTTTCATTCACCCATTCATTTTGATTTCTTTTACCCCTGGAGACCAGAATGCATCTTCTGTAGTCAGAATGACACGTCTCTTTCCTAGCAAGAGAATATTTCAGGCTAGAGACACAACATTTGAATTTCTTAGCAAAGTGCACTTTTGTTTTCTGCCCTCCCCGTATTTTTCTGTGGCAAGTAATTAAAAAGGCAGACTTGCTTTAAATAGAGCTGGGGGTTTGGGGACTTTCTGGCTGGAGAATATGAGCAGCACTTCACTGAGCAAGAAGTACAGCTGTCTCTCTTTAAAATTAAACAAATGCAGCTGCCAGGGTTTGTTTTTTTTTTATTGCAGATGAGTATTTTTCCTCAAAGATAAATGGGGAGTGTATTTATGAAAATAAAGCAGAGATTTGTCCCTGCTGTCTCCAACATGTGTTACAGCATCGTAAGGCTCAGGCAGGGCAGTATCTGGGAAGGTCACACCACTTCTTTTACAAGTAAATAGTGACAGGACAAGGGGAGTGGCTTCACACTGACAGAGAGCAGGGTTAGGTGGGATATTGGGAAGGAATCCCTCCCTGGGAGTTGAGAAATCTGAATAACACAAAATCTAACCTCTGTTCTGAAGGGTTTCCTTCTCTTAATCTTGGGTATTACATGAGTTCTCAAGTAGCCAGAATGGCTTTTTTTCTTTGTTTTTTAATTCCTATGGATGTTAACTTAAGTATGGCATAGTTAATGAAATGTCAGCTTTGGATTTCAAAGATAAAGAGTTCAGATCATCCTGGGCTGATGAAAATAGCCATCAATTGCTTTTCTATCAGTGCTGGTAAAGTTTCAGGAGTTGGTGCCGTTGTCCCTTTGGGAAGGCAGAGCATTTTCACTCACGTGTCCTACGTATTGAGAGTTCTTAGAAGTTTTTACCCACACTTTTTCTTTACATTGTTGAGGAAGAGAGGCTCCTTTAGGCTGTGGGACAGGGCAGTGACTCACCTGCTTGCTCTGGCTCACTGCTGTAGGTCCTGGCTCTGCAGCATGGGAGACACTTAATGAAAAGCTGGATCTTGCTTGGCATAAACATTTGCAGCCTGATGGGAAGGATAAGGCACAGATATTTTGGGTTTTTTCCACGGTGTATCATCCTACCTTCATACCAAAAAAATGTAGTGCCTGACTTGATGTAGAGGATGATGGACCTTTTGGGGGGGAGTAAAGGATTGAATCATTTCTGTCCTATAAAAGAGAATTGATGACCTCTCAAATGATGCCAAAAGTGTTGCCTGAGAAATGCTGCTGCTGCTTCCTTCCTTTGGAGTTTCATTTTCCCTTCTGGCAGCAGCATGTCTACTGAGTCAGCTGCAAATGTTAAAGCATACAGGGAACCTTAAAAGTAAATAAGAGTTGGATGGGTCCTACTGCCTTCATGGAGAGTAATTTAAAACTCTGCCACTCGAGAGCCTAAAAAAAAGTGTTCAATTACCTCGGTCCTACATTTCATTAGTTTAATCACCGTTCATTGTGATGGAATCTGTGTTTAAATTACCCAATCACATCAGGCTCAGGTCTGTGTGCTTAGGGAGCTGTAGGTGGGAAGGTAACCTGTTAACCTTGTCACTGGCCTTCTGTGCAGATGCAGTGTGCTTTAGGGATGTCAATATATACCTAATTCTCTAAAAGCTTGCCCTTTGCTGTCTTGTAAAACAGATAAAAATTCTTGATGATTGCTTTGAGATGGTAATATCATATGGTTCATGTAGGGTCTTCATTCTGGGGACTGTATGGTAATCACAGAATCACAGAATGGTTTGGGTTGGAAGGAATCCTAAAGATCATCCCATTCCACCTCCTGCCATGGGCAGGGACACCTCCCACCAGCCCAGGTCACTCAGAGCCCCATCCAACCTGGCCTTGGACACTCCCAGGGATCCAGGGGCAGCCACAGCTTCTCTGCCCAACCTGTGCCAGGGCCTGCCCACCCTCCCAGGGAGGAATTCCTTCCCAATATCCCACCTAACCCTGCTCTCTGTCAGTGTGAAGCCATTCCCCTTGTCCTGTCACTCCAGCCCCTTGGAAATAGTCTCTCTCCACCTTCCCTGGGGGCTCCTTCAGGCACTGCAAGGCCACAGTGAGGTCCCCCCAGATCCTTCCCTTCTCCAGGCTGAACAATCCCAGCTCTGCCAGCCTTTCCTCCCAGCAGAGAGAGCTGCCCCATCCCTCTGGTCCCCTTGGTGTCCCTGCTCTGTCCTTGCTGTGCTGGGACCCCAGGGCTGGGGGCATCACTCTGTAGTTTAAGGGGTGCTGGGCATTGCTAATGCAAGACTCATGATGTGACCATGACTGTAAATTAATTTTCCAAGTGATAAGGTTTGCACTGAGTGAGGTTGGAGTTCTGAGTCCTGCCAGGTGCTTTCTGTGTCCAATGGACAGCACAGCAGGCAAGAAGCAGCACGCAGGAGTGGAGCTGCTCTTTGTCAATAACCCAGGCACGCTGCTCGTTCGGTGGCAGTGGTGGCACATCAAACCCAGCAGTTGGGTGCAGGGACGCCTGTGCTCTGACACACTCTGTCATTAGTTCTGAATTGACTCAGTCACCCTTTCATTTGGGAATTAATCCCCTCTCATGCAGGCAAACAGCACAGTTGTGGTTGTCTGGGTATTGTTAATCTGCATCATGCACAGGCTGAGCACTCACCCTGGGTAATGATCTTGGGTGAGGAGAGCTTTGTTTTAGAGCAGACCTGAACTGCAGGTGTGGTTGTTGAGCTGTGTGACTATTGCTTTTACAAAGCACTTTCTTTTATGTGGCTCTTGAGTGCCGAGTTCATTATTTAGGGCTGTGTGTTGATTTGGAATCCTGAGCTGAGATGGAAATAGTTCTTGGCAAGTGCTTTCCTTAATTCTTTAATTTACTTTTGGTCCAGATTGTTAGAGCTTTTTATTTTGTGTGTGTGTGTCTCTTGTTACATTTCTTTTTAATAATGAATTTAATAGCAGAGTGAATAGAAACTGCACGCTGCTTGCTCCCCTAGTGGTACCTACTCCTGTTTGCAATTTCCAGCCTGCTTTGAACTTGACTCTGACACAACACAAGCATTAGTAGCACAACCACGATTACAAGCTCCTCAGATTAACAAAAGCAGAGTGGTGAAGTGCAACCTTTGTCCTGGGGTATGTTTTTGCTGAGGCTTTTCTTCTCAGGGGTTTTATTGTTAATATGCTATGGCAAACAGTGCTAGATTTATTTTTCCTATAACAACACCGATGCCAACAACAAACTGTTAATCTTCATGGATCAATGAACGATATTGAGAGCTGGCAAAAGGATCTCACTTTCTATTTTTGGCATAGTAAACTTATTTTAAAGTACTTTATTAAAATAAACCTTAAATCTGTTTCTGATAGTGTTGACCAAGCATGTTAATGTGCTGATAGATTTTTTTATTATTATTTTTTCATTTTTCCTCTTCTTTCCCAGTGCCTACCCGGAGTCATTTATTTATAAGGCACTTGGAGGGGTGGATTGCTGTTCTCGTGCTGCCTGCCTAGTTTGGTTGACTCCTATCAGTCAAATCTTTAACCTTTCACTCCAAACTTGGCAGTGAACGTGGACATTTTGGTCCCTGGCTCTGGGATGAGCTGTTCTCTAGGCGGTGCCTCCACAGCCAGTTTTTGTTGTTGTCCTTTGCATCCTGAGCTAATTGTGAGAAAGTGAGACCAGAGGAACCATTTCCAACACAGCAGTGACACCTTGGGAAGCTCTTTATAAGGTAACATCCAAATTTCAGGGGGGTGCATAGTGGGTTAATTGCCAGTCTCCTACAAATCCAAGGTGAGGTGTCCATGTGAGTGTTGTGACTGGAGGTCAGAGGCAGATGTCCAGCCTGAGATTGGGATATTTTTGTCCTTTTGGGAAACATGTGCTGTGTTGGGCAGGTGGTGCAAGGAAGGAAAATGCATCAAATGGATTACCACTGATAACTACATTTCTTCCAACTCCTCCCCTCTATATGTGTATATATGACAGGTATTTCAGGCATTTATGTGCTGAAATAAATCACTTGAATTACCATCTCTCATGGAAATGGGTATAGGGAATGCATTAAAGTGGCTAATGATGTTTTTAAGGTTAATGGCAATTGTGGAGCTGTTCAGAAATTCATTAGCATCACATGCTGTAAAAGCAGTTGATCTTCCACATCTTTTTGTAAACACTATTGTGGCTTTGAAGTGAAGTCACTTTGATAAGGGAAACTCTCCTCTGCATTTGGAGAGGGCAGTGCCTCAGAGTAGGAAGAGGGGCTTGGAAAAATCCCCTAAGGGGTATCAGAGGAAGAAAACTGCTAAGTTGAGGGTTTGTCACCTCAGCAGCACTGCCGGGGCCACCTGAGTTGGCATCACACTGCTGTGGCCCGGGCTGGCTCTCCCAGTGTCTGAGTGGATGGGGTGGGGTGTGAATTGGGGAATTGAGGCTCTGCCAGTCAATAACAGCTGCTTCTCACTGATGGAACAGTTTAACAGCAAACACTTTGCCCCCAAATTTCATATTTCATACTTCTCAGTGGCTGTATGAAAGATGTGGGACTTCTTCTGTTCATGTTTTCTTCCTCTGGAGGTTTGTACTGGGTGTATTTATGTGGTGGTTGCCAGCATTGCTGGGTCACTTGCTTTAAACTTTGCTGTGAGGGTGGGCAGGCCCTGGCACAGGTTGCGCAGAGAAGCTGTGGCTGCCCCTGGATCCCTGGGAGTGTCCCAGGCCAGGTTGGATGGGGCTCTGAGTGACCTGGGCTGGTGGGAGGTGTCCCTGCCTGTGGCAGGGGGTGGGAACAAGATGATCTTCAAGGTCTCTCCCAACCCAGACCATTCCATGGTTCTGTGAATCCCGGTCCCTCCAAACCTGGAGGCAGCCTTGGGGCTGTGTGGGATCCAGGATGGATCCCCTGCAGGGAGTGTGGGATGGAGGATGGACACTCCTGGGGCTGTGTGGAATGGAGGATGGAGGGGTGGATACCCTTCAGGGGGTGTGGGATGCAGGATGCCCTCCCCGGGGCTGTGTGGTCCCATCCCTTCCATGTCCCCCCATCCCTTCCATGTCCCCTGCTCCATGTCCCCCATCCCATATCCCTTCCACGTCCCCGCTGACACTGTCCCCTCCCCACGCAGGGCGCACGGGGCGGTACACGCTGATCGAGAAGTGGCGGGACACGGAGCGGCACCTGGCGCCGCACGAGAACCCCATCGTGTCCCTCAACAAGTGGGGCCAGTACGCCAGCGACGTGCAGCTGATCCTGCGGCGCACGGGGCCGTCCCTGAGCGAGCGGCCCACGTCGGACAGCGTGGCTCGCATCCCCGAGAGGACGCTGTACAGGCAGAGCTTGCCCCCCCTGGCCAAGCTGAGACCACCCGGGGATAAATCCATGAAGAGGAGGGAGCCCAAGAGGAAATCCCTCACCTTCACCGGCGGCGCCAAGGGGTTGATGGACATCTTCGGGAAGAGCAAGGAGTCGGAGTTCAAGCAGAAGGTGCTCAACAACTGTAAGACGACGGCGGAGGAGCTGAAGAAGCTGATCCAGCTGCAGACGGAGAAGCTGCAGGGCATCGAGAGGCAGCTGGAGTCCAACGAGGCGGAGATCCGCTACTGGGAGCAGAAGTACAGCGCCAGCCTGGAGGAGGAGATCCTCAAGCTGGAGCAGAAGATCAAGCGCAACGAGGTGGAGATCGAGGAGGAGGAGTTCTGGGAGAACGAGCTGCAGATCGAGCAGGAGAACGAGAAGCAGCTGAAGGAGCAGCTGCAGGAGATGAGGCAGCGGATCCTGGAGTGCGAGGGCAAGCTGAAGGACTATGTGTCTCAGATCCACAGCATGGAGAGTGGCCTCGAGGCCGAGAAGCTGCAGCGGGAGGTCCAGGAGTCCCAAGTGAACGAAGAAGAGGTCAAGGAAAAGATTGAGAAGGTCAAGGGTGAAATTGATATTCAGGGCCAGCAGAGCCTGAGACTGGAAAATGGCATTAAAGCTGTAGAAAGGTCTTTGGGCCAAGCTACCAAGCGGCTACAGGTAAGACTCTTTTTTATCTATAGCTAAAGAGAATTCAAAGACATGACCATGAGAAATTTATCTCAGGCAGATTTCGAGCCTGTCAGAGAAAACATGACAAAGTTTCCACAGAGAATTAGAGTCAAAGGAGGAAAATATTTCATTTTTGAATTGCATTTCAGATATTTTTGAGTTTTGAAAGGCAGGCAGTTTTCCTTTCACCCGTGTGTAATTTGCTCATTCAAACCATCTGTGAAGAAAACCAGTCATTTCCACCATGTAGCCATTTCTGAGGCTGAGCTTGTGATCCTTGCCAGGTTTGTGTGCCACCAAAAGAGATGAATTACAAGAACAATCCAAAAGCAGCACCTGGATAGATAGATAGATGTAGGGCTAAAGTAACTGTTACCTTGCAGGGCTTTTGTTTTAAAGAACATCCCCCCTCTTTGCTTTAAAGAGGAGCATCCCCCTTTTCCTGGCTGATTTGCTGGTGCTCAGGATTTTATTTTATTTTATTTTCTCTACACCTCAGCTGTGTGTGGCACTGGTGTCAGTAGAGAATCTAGTCCCTGCTTCCTTGCTAAAGGTAGTGATATCACCTGGAGCTTGATAGAGCAGGAAAGAATAAATGGAAATCCAGCTGGCAGCTGGGTAAGGTAAAAGCTTGAGGCTCCTGGGATTTTTATGTGGCACATGCATTAAGGTGATTCTGCTGTGAATAAGGGATTTTGCATCCTTACTCCTGAGCACCTACAACCATGTCAGTGTAAGCTGGTTTTACCAAATGATTAGGGGGAAAAAACCCCACCTTTTCATCTAAAGCAAAATGGGTGAAAACTGTAAGCAGTGTTGGCTGTGTTAATCAGTCTGAAGTTTCCAGACACGCTGTACTTAAGGATTTGCACTGATGGAAAGCAGCAAGTCCTCTTCATGTGTTTTACCTTTCCTTAGTAATGTTTACTTGAGGCTGTGCTGGACTTCAAAATATTTATGGCTTAGTTCCTTTCATGGGCTAGGTTTCACTTTCTTGGGCAAGTCCCTGTTAATTTCAGCTCTTCCAAGCTTGCTCTAAACCTAAAGGTGCACACATCTGGAAATCCAGGAGAAAATAAACTGATATCTGTGATCTGTGACTTAGGGTCGTAGGTTGGACTTGATGATCTCAGGGGTCTTTTCCAACCTAATCAATTCTGGGATTCTGGTAAGTCATAGTGCACGTTGACTTGCTTTTTAAATTACGAGATTAAAATACCCTTGGGTTCTTCAGTTTGTGTTTGAACTTAAAAAGCAGAGGCTTTCCCACGTGCTTGGTGTGCTGAGCAGGTGTTTTCTCCTTCCTGGCAGGACAAGGAGCAGGAGCTGGAGCAGCTGACGAAGGAGCTGCGGCAGGTGAACCTGCAGCAGTTCATCCAGCAGACGGGCACGAAGGTGACGGTGCTGCCGGCAGACCCCGTCGAGGTGGAGGCCCCACACGTGGAGCTCGAGAGAGGTGCAGCCCTGGGAGTGCTTGGGGTGGGCAGGAGAAGGGGCTGGCACTGCCTTTACCTGCTGCTTAATGGGAAGGGAGCGCTCTGTTAGGCACAGACCTTAACAGAACACCAGGAAAGCACATTGTCAAGTATTTCCTTTCCATTCCGAGGATTTAGCAGGCTATAAATAAAGAGCAGAGGGTGGGTAACTTCTCTCCAGCTGTGCCTGGGCATGAGTTTGTCCCATGAAGCCAGTGGCTTTGGAGAGTGGCTGCCATGGCTGCAGGCATGCAAAGCTGGCACACAGCATGATTGAGATTCTAACATTGCTGCTCATCTGGGTTCTTCCCCTTCTGGTGGGCTGTGTTGTCAGAGCAGAAGGAGGAATGTGTCTGGATCTCTGAAATCCCAGACAGCAGCGGCTCGGGAATAGGAGCTAATCCAGCTGGGCTGCCAGCCATCCAGAAAGTCCTGCACAGATGGCTGTGATGGCTCGTGCACATTGACTTTGCCCCCGGTGAGATCAGTGCACGTGCCCACATCTGGGCTCAGAATGTCCTGGACAGAAGCTTGGGGTGCTTGTCAGAGCTGTGGCACGAGCCCAGCTGTGTGCTTTGAGGGCACTCTGCTTGCAAGGGGGCTGTTTGTCTCATCAGTCTCATTTTAAAAAGCTTCCCAACCAAAGGGCACTGGGAGGAGAAGGGGAGTGGGGAAGGAAGAAAAGACAACCAGGCCTTAAAATGTAAGCATTTCTATGAGCTGTCCCTTTCAAGTGGGCAGGAAGCTGAAGCTTTGAGTTACCTATAGGTACAGTCCCTTTCTCACATTGCCATATAAATGTATTGCACATGTCCATGTTTCTCAGGGGAGAATAAATGATATATTCCTGTTTTGAAATGAGTAGGAAGCGTGCTGCTTATCTCTTAGCCCTTCCTAGCCAGGCATTTCAATTGCTCTATGTGGCCTTAGTTTTCCTCTATGACACTAAGCAGAAAAGGGGAGGTGTTTCATGGGTGTCACCCCCGTGATGACTTTTCTAACTGCCTTTTTGCCTCGTGCAGAGCCAACATTTCAGTCGGGGTCACTGAAGCGCCCCGGCTCGTCGAGGCAACTCCCCAGCAACCTTCGGATCCTACAGAACCCCCTGTCGTCTGGTTTTAACCCAGAGGGCATTTATGTATGACAGGACATACCTCTTCTGGAGAGGACCTAGCAAGGTACCCTGGACAAGAAACACTTGATTTTATTCTGCCAATGATGAATGGAAGAAGTTTTCCTTGGTTTGGTTTGGTTTTTTTGTGACAGCACCGTGTTAGTTTCTCTACTTCCTCCAACACACCACTCGGAGCCATACCCTGTGCACTGATGCTAAAGAGACAGGGACTGTCTCGATTGCTAATTGGCAAGGATGACCTTGCTGTCAACACAGCGAGAGTGCAAAAACCTCCATTGTTTTTGCCACTTCAGAAGTGTTTGGGAAAGTATTGTTCCTTGTATAGGCATAAATGGAAGACTGAGGGTGAAGGAAACCATGTATGCAACTTCCCTGAGGTTTAATTTATTCCCACGAATCAATGGACCTGTGAATGTTGACCTTTTGTATTTTTATTTTTAACTTGTGAATAATCACGTATGGCTGTGTGTCAGTCTGACAAGGTGACTTTAATTTGTGTGTACAAACAGCCCCTGTTTGATCAAGTACAGCAACCTGCAATGCAGAGTTCTGGGGGGTGCTGAACCATTACAGTGGTTTCTCACCACTAGCTTTGTTCATTTCTGTTCATAATGTGTCATGTTCCATCCATTGCTACCTTTGAAGGCTTGAAAAGTGAGCTGGTGGGGTTTACTTGCTGTTGAATCTGCCTTGAACGAAGCACCTAGTGTTCAAAAGATTTATGGATTTTAAACCTTGGCTTGGTAAAACTATTTCCAGCATATGATTGAGGATGCACTAGTTAGATGATATTTTATTATATAGAATGTATATTTGAAATATTTTGCCACATTGTATATGCCTTTGGAGAAAAGAACAATGTAAGAAGTTGTCTTCATATATCTTACCAAAAGAGAGTAGGAGGCTTTCACTGTGTGTGATTTTTGTACTTTATTTTTTCCACTAGCTATTACAGTGTTCTTGTTTTGCGGTAAAATCGTGCTGTTGGAGGAGAAGAAAGACACAAAACAAACAAGCATCCTCTTCCAGCCTTCCAGAACTCACTCGAGGTTTGTGGAGGGAAGAGACCTGGCAGAGTCCCCTGAAGTCAATAGCAGAGCGGGGCCAGGATTTCAGTCAGCTGTGAAAGAGGAATTGCTGCTCAGTCACTTTGCAGAGTGTAAAAGCTTTACAAGCAGGAAATTCACACCTCTGGTGGTCACTTCTTGTGAAACGTGTAAAGAGAATGTTATTGTGTCTCGATGTCACTCTAATGCAATCAGAGCTAAGCAAAGGGTTAGACAGAGTGAAAGTTAAGACAATGTTTTGCCATAGAAAAAAACTTAATGCCTAGCATCCTCTTGTGTTGATTTATTGATGTGCAGATAAATGTTAATTTAAGTCTCCTTTTTTTTTTTTTTCAAAAAGGAGCTTCCTGACAAATGGAAGTTTTAAAAGATATAGTAGAAGATGAAGGACTCTTGAGTGTTTAATGCATTTTTTTTCCCTTTTGACTTATTAATGGCATCATATATTCTAAAAATGCTGCTGTATTTAGACTAACAGCAACAGATAAGGCTGTGAATATATAAAGGACTTTTCCAAATGAACTCTGTTTAACTTATCAGGTTTCTTTTTTTATTTTTTTCATCTTCCCCTGTGAGCAAACTGGAAAATTCTATGTTCCTACCTGAGGAACCTTTGCAGTGCTCACAGATTTTATTGTTAGTTTATCACAATTCTCTGCTCATGTTTACTGCGCCCATAACTTTGTATTAAACAAGAAAAGAAAGAATGTGTGTACATATATATATATCTTTAAAAAAAAAGTGTAAAATATACATAGTTTGGGGACAATACCTGTCCAAGGTACTTGAGCATATATGCCTTACATTCTGGGTTCAATTTACAGAACTGAAATGGCCCTCTCCAGTGGATATCTTGCATCTTCAGCACCTCTTGATGTTAGAGAACTGAGGCACTCAGCACCTTGCAAA
Organism: Campylorhamphus procurvoides; assembly: GCA_013396655.1. Classification (NCBI taxonomy): domain Eukaryota; kingdom Metazoa; phylum Chordata; class Aves; order Passeriformes; family Dendrocolaptidae; genus Campylorhamphus; species Campylorhamphus procurvoides. The sequence continues at coordinate 362,409 of WBMV01008079.1, forward strand.
GTCTGGCCCAAATTATGCTGCATGGGGATGGGGGGGAAACAGTCTTGTCCTGACATGAAGTATTTTTAAGGCAGATCAGCATCCTTAGCCCAGCTAATGTTTTTGTCATACCTTGTGGCTGGTCCATCTCCCACAGCCGTCAGTCCGAGCTGCATTGGGCTCTTGCACCGTCAAAACCGCTCCCTTTCTCTGCCAGGTTATTCTTTAGGATGGAGGGAGGAGGGAGAGGATTAAAAGGAAGGGGAAGAGCAGCTCTGGAGGGCTTTAATTACGGCTTTGTGATAGAATCAGAGGAGGAATTTGCCATTGAAGTTAAAAAGCAGTGCCTGCTGATGTTTGCCAGAGGGGCCAGCCTGGAGCTGGCTCAGGAGTGGCTGCTCCACCATCCCTGAGTGGACCCTCCTCGTCAGGGCTTTGGCACATGTCAAGGTGATCTGGAAAGCGTTCCCAGCTTCAAGGAGAGGCTTTGGTATCCAGCCCTGCCATTTGGGAGGCACTGACGGATCCCCCTGCTCCCACCAGACTCCTCTTGCTTAGCGAGTTTCACCCAGGCTGCAGTTCTGTAGCATTTCCACCCTCTCTGTAAATAAACCAAAAACAAGTGGCATGCCCTTGCATTAAATGTGAACTGAACAACGTGTAACAGTTAGAACAATTCCTCACCCTACAGCGTTTAGAGTTTTGCTTCTGATCAACTGCAGGACCTCACTCTTTTCTTTACAATTGTAGGAGAAATTCATTTTCAGAAGTGTTCCAAACCTACTCCTGGGGCATTAGCAGAAAGGAAGCTACACATGCTAGTTTTAACAAGTGCCATGTAATTTACTGGGCAGCATGATAAAAATGGGGTTTTTTGCTTGCATTAAGTAGTTGAACACACAAGCACTATTTTCCAGTGCACAGGGAATTTATATGGAGAACTCCTGTCATTTGTTACCCATGGAAATCAACTGTGTTATCTCTCTCATCCAGGAGGATGCAGTTTATTTTTGCTGGAGATGCTATGTTGTTAGGGGGAAAGGAGGGGGTGACCATGGGAAAAGCCAGTAGGTTAAGGCAAAGGTGAACAATCCGAATGCCCGAGCGAGGGAGAAACCCAAGTCCCACTCTGAAAAGTCACCTAGGAACACACCTCCCAGTATCTTGTGGTGGGACTTAGGTTCCCAAGTGCCTGAATTGCTTCTGCAAATGGAGTGGTAGCTTTGAGATGACTTGCTTTTCTGGACCCTGGCAAGTTGGGAGGAGGTTCTTGAAGAAGAGAACTATCCCTACTAGCATTAGCAATATGCAAATATGTGTGAGGGAAGAGGGAAAAGATCCTTTAGCGAAATAAAAATCTCCTCTCGGGGCAGTAATTGCCTTGTTTTTAGCGTGAAGAGTATTGCATTATTTTAGTGAACTGGGATCATACGAGTATGATCAAAAAAAGAGTCGATCTTGCAATTTTTAGTGAGTTACCTTGAAGCATATAAATTCCTGATGTGCATTAACTTGAGTGAATTGGGCCTTAATGATCTGTGTAAATAACAAAACTGTATTCAGATATTTTTTTCAGAAAATAGTCTCTAATGGTCTGTACTGTATTAAAATAAGTGTCAAAGTGTTACTTTTATATTACACCTTTTTTGTTTTGGTTTGGTTTTTTTTTTTTTAGAACATTGAAACATGCATGTTTATTCTATTTGCTACAGTATTTTAATGTTTTGGATGAAGGCCATCGGTTGTATGGAGATGACAAAACAATCATTCTGTCTATTTATTCAGTATTGCTGCTTAAAGTTTTCAAAATAAAGCTTTCAATGCCAATCTAGCGACTGATTGAAAGCTGTTCTAGCTCTCTTCAGGTGTTTTTTTCTATGTTTATAGAAAACTAAAGAAGTGAAACTTGGTATATAAGCTGTTCTACCAGCAAAGAATTATTGCAATAATCCTGGGGGGTGGCTGGGGGGAAGTGTGTGTAGTATATACATAAATGTATGCATGCAGTGAATGCCTTTGGGTCTCAAGGAAATGGAATGCTCAAGAATGTGCAATCCTTTGTGGTCTTGCAAGCACTTTACACATGTGATCAAGTACCCCTTAGTGCTTGTGAGGGCAGAACAAGGTGATCCCAAAGGGTCAGCTCAGAGCCCTTTGAACCAGAGGGGATTTAAGCACATTCTTGAGTGTTCCATAGCTGTGTTTCTGACTTGGGCTGTTCTGACACAAAGCCTTTCAGTCGCAGCAAGGATGCCTCAAGCATGGCTGGTACCTCTGAAAATTTTAGGAGCTCTGACGTGGATCAAGTGTGACTGCTCTGCTTGTAAAGGGGTATCAGAATGCAGAGAGCATTCACCCCCTCGACCATCCTGTGAAACTACTAACTAGGGGTTCTGACTGAGAGCTTGGAGTGGCTGGCGCTTTAACCTAGGGAAGCAAACTAACTGTGAAAACACCAGTGAGCATTTTATTACTGCTCTGCTTCAATGCAAGATGAAAACCTGTATGATATGTAACTATATTTTTTTGTCATTTAAAAAGCTTCTATTTTTTATTATTCTCATGAATGGTTGACGAAAAGATATTGGATATGCTCCCATACAATAAATTCCCCTCTGAAACTCTGGGTCTTTCCCGTTCGTGGTTTGCTGGAGTTGCACCGTTCACCTCGCGCACATCTCTTGCTACAGTCTTGGGACTCTGTCAGACAACACTGGGCCTGAAAGCTCGGTGTGTTTGCAGCTCAAACACCTTCAGAAGGGGCCCTGTGTCAAGCATTGGGATGCTGAGCAATCCTAAATGCCAATTTCCCTGGCAGTGTGGGATGCACAGCTGGTTGGTGTGGGGTGTCTGTGGCAGACAGCAGAGATTCTCTACCATAAGCATGCACATGATATAATCCCAATCAGATAATGCCCAGGCACTACAGGTGAATAGAATATCTTATTTTCAGCTGTTACTAAGATTAATATTAACCCCAAAAAGACAGAATTGATCAGTGACTCAGAAGTGGAACTTTTTAAAGAGGTAGAGGTTCACTTGGAAGGGATCAGGGAGAGGAACTGAACACACAGAACCTTCACCCAACAAATGCAGGGTGCCCTGATGCTTCAGAGAGCAGGAAGAAATTAAGCTTTGAAGAACAAACTGAAGGCCTGATCCAGGTGTAGTTACTGTGCTGAGGACCAGAGCAGGTGTGAAGATTGCCTGAGATCATTTGAGTTACTCGAGGCAGAGAACTTCCTACAGGTGGACACACTTGTGATTTAAGCCATCCAAATGCAGTCCTTAGTCTAATATCCCAACAAATGGATTTTCCTAAGGGAACTGGAGCCTGATCTCATTAAAGGTGAGGAGCAATGAGCTAACAGTAGTAGTAGCACTGTTGACTGGTGATGAGACAATGTCATGAGCTCCACTGGAACCCCAGCACGTGGCACTCAGGACTGTGTAAGCTGTGCAGTCCCCCTGCTCCTGAAAGGTGCCCTTTTCTGCCCCTGTGCAAGTCAGCTGGCTGGGATTTTGGTAACTAGGGTTTCCCTGCGTGCTCAGCAGAGCCAGGGCTACCAGCTGATGGTTTTGATCCTTTGCTTTGCCTTTGAAGAACAAAGTGGTGTATTTGTATGTGGCTGCTGCAGCACTAACTAGCGCAGTGTAACTGGGCCACTAATGAGTGGCAAAAGCAGACCAGATTAATGGCCTATAATGTTCAGAAGCTGTACTGAATTCTTCTGCCTGTCACAGCTGTGGCAGCTGGGTAGTGTGTCTTTATAATCCAAATTTTTAATGATTGTTTCAACGAGGATGTCTAGTGTCTGAAGTAGGGCACAATGAGCAACAGTCCCCATTACTGCCTTTCTTGAAAATGATATATTTGCTACCTTTGGTATTGTAGCTAGTGTTAATGAGTATTTTCTAGGTCAGCCACTGCTTCATCATTAACTTTGTCCAGAAATACTGGATGGAGGCAATCTCAACTGGTTTGGTCTGTTCCACTTTTCCGGGTGGGTATGCAGGGTACTTTTTTTCCATCCTTTGCAGTGAGCTCCCTGTTCTGTGTGCTGTCAGGTCAGCAAACTGCAGGACTGATGTGTTAAACCTGGGCTGCTGTCCAGGGGGTGGCTTGAAAAATGCCTCTTTGGCATGTGCTAGTGGAACAAGGAACTGATGCAAATGGAGATGATAAACTTAACTGAGCCACCTCACCACTTTCCTGATCAACTCAGGCACTGCCAGTGTCCTCATGTCACTTCTGCTGGACCCAACTGTGCCTTCCTCAGGCAGGAAACCTCCTTGTTGTCACACAAGGCAGACAGCCCTGGAGTTTTTCTTTTCTTTCCTGTGAATGTGGATTTGCTCTGCACTGGCTCCTGTCCTGCCTGGGACAGACATCCATCCCTTGTGCAAACTGAAGGTTGATTTCTGGAGGTTTTTCAGGTCAGAATTCCTGGCTGTGGAAAAGCTGCAGGGATCTCTGCTGTCTCTGACAGAGTGAAAGAGTCTCATCACATTTCTGTTCAGCCATCTAGAAACTGACAGAGGTAAAACATTGCTGCACCAGACTGGGTTTTTGGCTGCGAGAGCTGGAGCTTGTGTGTTTATCTCCAGTTATTTGTGGTGGGTCCACACAAGTTAAGTGAGCTTTGTTCCTGAAAAACACAGGCACAGAATGATGCTCTTGTTCAAGTTACAGTTTTCCCTATAAGCTATTTTTGCTTCTTGTTTCAGCTACACACTTTGTCTTGCTCTACCCCTCTGCAAAAGGAAGAAGGCAGTAAGAAATTGGAGGACTTAGCAAGAATATATAGTATAAAAGATCTAATATTCAGTCCTGTGTCAAGTTGTAGGGAAGAAAAGTTTTCTATGGTTTATTTTTAATGAGCAAAAATCTGGAGAAAAAATATTCAGAAGAGCTCCAGCTGGGCTTTTGCCCCTCCATTTCCTCACAAGGGGACTGATCTCTCTGGTGGCCAGTGACAGGACCCAAGGGAACAGCTGGAGCCTTGTCAGGGCAGGGTTAGGTTGGATATCAGGAAAAGGTTCTTCACCCAGAAGGTGGCCTGGCACTAGAAGAGGTTCCCCAGGACAGTGGGCACAGCCTCAAACCTGCCAAAGAGTTCCAAGTGTTTGGACAGTGCTCTCAGGCACATGGTGGGACTGTTGGGGTGTCTGTGCAGGGCCAGGGGTTGGACTCTGTGATCCTTGCGGGTCCCTTCCAGCTGTGATTCTGGAAAGTCCACTTAAAACAAACCTTACCCAGTGAAACACAAATGAGTGTAAATAATTACCTGCCTAGATATATGGCAAAGGAGGGCTTCTGGTTAGACCAAAAAGGGCAGGGTGGTGGAAGGAGGGAAGTGAGTTGTAGACCAAATGAAACACCTTTAAACTCACTCATATTTACCCTGAAGTGATGGACAGTGACTCATTCAGCTTCAGGGCTGGTGACATGGTGACATCACAGGGTACCATCAGGAGCTATTGCTGAAATGAAATCTAGGCCAGCCTTTAAGTGGGGAATAACTGGAATTTCTCCGTTATTGTACCCATGGAGCTTCTCCTGAATTACTGCCTGGGACTGGGAACAGCATTTCCCTCTGATCAGGTGTCCCAAACTGCTGCTCAGGAAATGTTACGTGCCTGGAGAAGGTGATTTGGCTTTAGCAGTCACAATCAGCCTGAGGTGAACTTTGGTCAGTGAGGTAGAACTGGCTCTTCTGGCATGCAGAAGGGAAACCTGAGAGCACCAGGTGACCTTTAACTACTCTTTGGCACTGCAAAGTTGCCTTAAGCGTTCCCTTGACCTGGCCAAGCCTGTGACCTGGATTGTCCATGGTGGTGTGGCTCGTGGCATGTCCCAAAGGAGCAGGGACGAGACAGTGACACGGTAGATGAGAAAGGCAGCTGGTGGTGATGTCCCCTGGTCTGTGACAACTGCAGTTCCCAGCAGGCCCACACGAGAGAGCAGCAGCAGCACCAACAGTGCCGGGAGAAGACAGGATTCCCAGGAATCCCCAGCACGGGATGGAGAACCGCGTGAGACAGGCAGCATTCCGCCTCTGGATGGGTTCTTTCAGGGAGGACACGGGGATAATTACAAAGAACCACTTCCCAGTGCCAGTGTGTGTGTGTAGCTGACACTCAAATGATGGTTTTGATGTTTTTTCCTGTGGTTTCTGTGCTGGCCTGGAAGCTTTGTGAAATCTGTACGGATGTGGGTCGAAGCATTCCATTTTAGAGGTTATCCCATGGCATATTTACCCGTGCCTGGGAAGCTCTTGTTTCATTTCCCAGATTTCCTGTGTGTGACCTTGGGCAAGCTCCTGTAATCCCTCGGGATTGGAGTCCCCCAGCTGTAAGCTGGAGATAATACTGCCTCATCCCCTCTGACTTTGTCTGTACATACAGAAGACCCTGTGGGGAACAGCATCTCGTTCCCTATTTGTTGGGCAAATAGTATTTAGCACAATGTGGTCCTGAAATTGGCTGTGCCATCCAGATCCTGCTGCACGAAGTATATTTTTATCTGCTGCCAAGAGGATGACAAGAAGTCACTTGGAGTTAGTTTTACCCCACAGTGATTGCAGGATGCAGACGTGCAGAGGGAAGCCGGGGGTTTCTGAAGGTGAATTCTTGTTTAGCTTGAAGCAGATTTCTCTCTGTAAGCGGGCAAAAAGGAAAGGCAAGTAAAGGAATCAAACCTCATTTCAACTTCTGCTCAGCTCTCTTTTTGCAAAGGGATGCTATTATTAGAGGCAGCCTAAATCCTTTCACAAGTGCTGCTTGGGAGCGTGTTGCACCTAATCAATAGAAACGATTGATTGAGCAGGCTGAGAGCTGCTTGGTGGCCCTACATGTCCCTGTGTTCCCACAAGTCTGAGGATGTTCTAACAAGGTGCATGTAACCACTAATGCACCGTGACAGGTTACCATGTCACAGTTTTCTGTAGATACCCAAGTGCCCTTTGGTATTAGGGGCTGAAGAGATGAAGGGCACCAGAGTTAGAACTGTAGGAGGGTGCCCTTTTTAAAGTTGTTTTCCCGATTCCAAAGTGTTTTCTACGTGCTCCAAATAAATTTAATTAACTAACAAACACTTGAGCTGCACTTACTCTGGAGTCCTGCACAGAACTGAGTCCAACACTCAACTGTGCTGCATAAAAGATCACTTAAAGGTGTTGCCATCTGAACCTATTTCAGCAATAACCAGTGCAACTGCTGGCATTTGGCAAGGCAATGAATAATCAGTCCTGCCCCATCTTACCTCATGTCCCACTCAATAAAGTTCTTGCTGCTACCTTTGTGTGCCATCTGATGAACTGTACAGCAGGACTTCTAGGAATATACATCTCCTTTGGTAGGAAAAATGGACTTGGCCTGCTCCCAGCATGTAGTCACACCGGATGAGTTGCTGTGGGCAACCACAGAACCAGGCTCAGTAGCCTGAGAAGTGTGAGTCAAAATTAACAGCAGTTATAATAAGCTATTCTATGTTAAAGTGTCAGGTTTGTGTTTTCTTGTAGTGCAGACCATCAAGACTCTGGTCACCCCCACCAGTTTTTCACCTTCAAGATATAAAATATTATTAGAAGCTGAACTAAGAATAAAGGAAACCTTTCTGGCATCGTTCTGTTTCGTTTGGCTATAGAGGTGCACACACTCTGTGATGCATTGGAGGTGGCATCACTGCATTTCTCTGTCTGATTAAAACCAGAAGGTGAAAAGGTAACTGAGGCTTTTTATTAAAAGGAACTCCATCTGAAAGATGAGTTTGAGTCTGTTCAGGTGACTGTACTTAGCTTGTTGCTTCTCTTGTCAGCCAGAAGCTTGAGACTCTCCTGCATGCTGGAGGTGCCTTCACTCATGGGGTTGGGCTGTACAGATGCACCAGGAATCTTTGGGAAAAGGAGGAGATCCCTTCTTCACAGGCTTGTATTTGGACTGTACCCACTAGGGAAAATGCTGAGTTAGCCCTGAACTAAAGCCCCAGCCCAGTCAGCTTGGCTCCTGAAGGAACAGGTGATCTCCAAGGAAAACAAAAGGCAGGGACATGCAGTGCCTTCTCCCTGACTTTGACAGGCAGCTGGATTGCCCTCTCCCCCTTTGAAGGCATTGCCCCGGGGTTACTGAACTCAGGCAATCCTGTGACACTGCTGTGTACTTTTAAAAGCAGCTCTTGCAGACTCGGCGTGTTCAGCAATCACAGCAAACAGCTGGATTCCTGGAAATACCCTCTGGGCCTGGCAGGACAGCGATGGGAGTGTGCTCCCCATGGCTGGCTCCTGGGGCATGGCACACAGATTGCTCTCAAAGGTCGTTTTAAATAACTGTACCTACCCTGCCATTTACAGCAGCGGCATTAGCCCCGTGACCAGCTGCATTAGGCACTTTGCAGACGTGGCTATAGCCTTAGGTTCTTATTTCTCTGCTCCGGAGAACAAACTGCAGTGCAAACACACAGCCTTCTCTCTGCTGTGCCAAGGAGCAGGAACATGTGCAGCCCAGGTTCACACAGATCTATTTTTCTTTACAATTATTTATATTTATTTTTACCCTACAGACAGACTAGGAGTGCCCATGAGGATTGTCTCATGATGGCAGCTTGTTAAGCAAAGGTAGCACCTTCTCTCTCAGGTATCAGGAGGTGTTAAAGGATACACAGCAGCCTTAACTGCAACTTGTCCACACACACTCCTGTTTTCTTCAGTTACCTTGGTAGCACCTGTAATAAGGAGTTCTTGCCTATTCTACATGCTTTCTCATTTTTTTAAGCAGTGTTATTAAACAGTTTCCTACTCCTGTTGGTCCCTATGCCTCTGCACATGTCTCCTTCCTGATTTCACCCTGGAAAATGAAGTCCCGATTGAGTGCATTCAGCAAAACTGCCTGCGTGTCCAAACCAAGCATCTGTAGGAGCCAGCAGTAGTGGAAAAAACAAACCCACCGTGGTTGCAATTCCCTGACTCCCAGCAGCTTCTCCCTGGAACAACAGAGGGCACCACTCCTCACACAAAAGAGCTGAAGCTGGAAAAGGAGCAGTCCTGCCTTTGAGGGATAGTTCAGTACCCAGAACATTTATCTCACAGTAGGTGATTGGGCGAGGTTCCCCTCTGCATCTCCTGCTCCCCGTGCCAGAACCTGGTCTCAGAGATGGGTGTGCTGTGCCTCTGGTAGATCTTGCCCTAGTTTGCACAGAATGATTAAGCAGTCACTGAGGATCAGCTTTAGCCTGTTTGATTAGAGTTTTCACTTGGGGGAAGAGGAAACCAGGGTGCCAGTTCCCACCCCAGCTCCTGTGAAGACCTGGTTCTATTCCAGTGGGTTTGCAACATAAAAGTGCTGCAAAGCAGGGCTGGAGCCTGGGTTCCTCCTCTTAGGGGACTGTGTTACCTCTTCTGATCATGCGTGCTGCCCAACAGGTGCCACCACGTCAGGGCTGCCAAATAAATAAGTTCAGGCATATAAAACATGTAGCACTTTCAGCCAGGGGCACTCCTGGTCCTTCCGTGCAGCTGTGGAAAGGTGCTTGAGAGCTGGTCTGGTTTTCCAGTCTGGCTTTTCCACTTCTGGGTTGTTTTGGGGTTTTTTAAAAATATTTTGCCTTCTGCTACAGACCTTGTTTTGCAATATCCACAGACCTACAAGGAGGATGGAGAGAGACTATTTCCAAGGGGCTGGAGTGACAGGACAAGGGGAATGGCTTCACACTGACAGAGGGCAGGGATAGATGGGATATGGGGAAGGAATTCCTCCCTGTGAGGGTGGGCAGGCCCTGGCACAGGTTGGGCAGAGAAGCTGTGGCTGCCCCTGGATCCCTGGGAGTGTCCCAGGCCAGGTTGGATGGGGCTCTGAGTGACCTGGGCTGGTGGGAGGTGTCCCTGCCCATGGCAGGAGGTGGAATGGGATGGTCTTTGAGGTTCTTTCCAACCCAAATTCTGTGATTCTGTGACTTTCATGGTAAATATTGCTATTTGAACGGAATAGAAGTGAAAAAACAGCCTCTGCTAAGGTGTTCCCACTCACAGTGTGTTACCCCTCAAGCGCTGCAAACTTCTTGGTCTTTATTAACATTCCCGGACCCATTCCCGAGGGGCGGGGCAATTCCCGAGGGGAGGGGCCACTCCCAAGGGGGCGTGACCATTCATGCGCGGGCGTAGCTATTCCCTAAGGGGCGTGGTCATTTCCCGAGGGGGCGTGGCCATCACGGACGGGGCGGGGCCATCCGAGAGGCCGGGGCCTTTCTATTTCCCCGAGGCCCCGCCCACCCGAAGGGCGGTAACCAATGGGCGTTGCCGTTGTTGGACCCGCCCCCTCTGTCCCCGCCCCCCCCGCGGCACGTGCCGGGCAGCGTGCGCGGCGGTCACGCGGGCGCGCGCGTGAGGGCGCCGTGAGGGGAGCGGGGGGGGCGAACTGGGGGAACTGGGAATGGGGAGACTGGGAATAATGGGGAGAGCGGCTCCAGGGGCAAGCAGAGGAGTCTGTGGAAAGGAGACCGCAGAGCGGCCCCCTTCCCGCCCGCTCTGCCCCGAGGTGCCCGGCCGGCGCGCCGGGGCGAGCACACCGAGCCCTTCTCTCCTCACCGAGCCAATTAAGCTGGGAAAGAGCTCTTGAGGTCACCGAGCCCGACCTGTGACTCAGCCAGACCGTGGCGGCGCCCAGGGACACTCAGTGCCTTCCTGGAACACCCCCAGGGTCGCTGACCCCACCATGGCCCCTTCCCGTGTCCCATAACCCTTTTGGGGAATAAATTCCTCCTAATATCCAACCTCAACCTCCCCTGGCCAAGCCTTAAGCTTGGAATTTATTCCTCTCATTTCAAGCACAGCATGAGAAGATATTTCATGTTTAGTCCTTTCCCAGCCTCTCAGTCCCTTGCAGAGTGAAAGAGTTGGATTTCCACGTGGAAAGAAGATGCTCTGCTATCCGACTGGCATTCCTGCACACAGATGGAGATCTTGCTGCCCAGAGAGCATGGGGAATATCTAAAGATATTCCAGGACCACCTGGAACCACACAATCCACGTGCTCTGGGATAACCCTGCTGGACCAGAGCTGTGGTCCCTGCTTTTTTGTCCCCTGCATCTCCATCTGCTTTATTATTACACAGTCTCCCCTCGGTGGTTTATGGTTGTTCCCAGTTGGTTTTGATGGAGATGCTGATATTTTAGGCCCATGCAGGGGGACTGGAAATGGAGTCCCACATAAATGGGCTCTTTTGCAAACATTATGTGTAAGATAATACACATGCCACATATGATACAAGATGCCACCCACTGCAGGGCTGAGCCTTGGCAACCTTGTTGGTAAAGGACAGGGAGAACAGAATCCACTTCAGTGCCTGTCAGCTCAGCTGGCTCTGTAGTGCAGGTATTACTCCAGACATGCTTGGGGAGACACTTTTCTGCTGAGGAAGAAGTTGCCATATTTACCTGGCTCTTTTCCTGAGGTCTCTGTCTGGAAATTGCTCAGTTGCGGGAGTGACTTGGCCTCCTTCTTTAAAAATGCAAAGTGAAAAAAAGAAAACAGAAACAAACGAACAACCAAGAGACCTTTATGGAGTCAGGAGAAGGAGCTCTCCCCAGCTCCCACAGCCCTATAGAGCTGCCTGGGATCACAGTGCCTGCTTTCTGAAACATGAGGAAATATCTTCCCATCCATCCCTGGCATGACCTGCCTCCTCTGGAGGGCCAGGAGCGCCAGGCAGGACGGGGAATGCTCTCATCCCAGGAAAAGGCAGCAGGTGCAGTGCCACTGGGTGCCCTGTGAGTGCAGCGAGGCAGAACAGCCTGGCTGGAGGCAGAGCAGCTCCTGCAGCCCCTGGCACTGCCGTGACTGAGGCTGACACGAGCTTAGTGCTTGTGACAGACTGACAGCCCTGCAGCCTGCGATGCTGGAGCCACAGGAAGGATGCAGAGTGAGGCCCTTGCTCACATCCAGCCCACACGTGGCCAGCACTTGCACAGCTGCTGCTGTGGCAGGTGAGCCACGGGCTTCCCTCTGCTGCTTCTCACGGAGCTGCTCTGAGCCTGCAGGACAACCACAGGCACTAAATACACATTCAGACTTTCCTGCGTGAAACTGGCTCTGGAAAAATCCAAGCTTTCTTTCAATTTTTTTTTTCTTCCATTGCAGAGGGGGCATTCGGCATTTTTGTTACTTGTTTTCTCTGAGATTGTACTTTCACGTTCATTTCTGCAACCAGCAGGTGGGAAAATTCCCAAAGAAGACAGGGGTCACATGGCTCCAGGAGCTGAGGTTGGGAGGGAAAAGGGAACACGTTGGAAGACCCAGGTTACAGGGCAGACTGGGAATTTACTGGTGCTGAAACACACCTTGCACACAGTCCCCAGGCTTGCTGGACATTCAGTCTGCCCTGACTAGAGGTGAAAATTAAACAAGGCCCAAAACACAGGCTTAGGACCTGTGCCAAGGCCTGTTATGCTCCAGAAAAGGATTCACGTGGCTTAATTGGTAGGTCAGGCTTTTCCTAAACAAGGCTGATAGTTGAGCTTTATAACTTAACCCTTCCAAATATAAAACATCCATGTCCTTCAGTGGGAGGTACAGGATATTACCTTCCATTGACTTAACAATCTCAACCATGTTTATTTAACACACTCTGATGGAGCCTGTCGTATATATAATATACTGGATAATATGATCTCTTTTCAAAGTTTATTGCTTAAGAAATTAAGCTTGCACCCCTTACCTTGTGATTTATGGGAAAAGAGAGTACGGGCTCAAGTGGATGCAGTAAATGTAGCACCCAGTCCTGCACTCTTAGAACTCCCAAAGTGAATGTATATTTAAAGCTGTGAGGCTCTTTTCCAGTGTTTCTAAGATTTTTTCCAACAAAACATCCAAACTGATTTAGGCTCCAAAGGGACCTGAAGAAGCCTGAAATTTAATAACTGAGGTTAAAACTAGGGTCCCTCCTGTCACTTGCCTTTTGCCTCCAGCAGCAGTGGGTTATCAGCCTCAATTACAAACCTTTTTCTCCTGTGTTTGCTTTTGTTAGGCATCGGGATTATCAGCACACACATATTTTGTCTTTATGTTTTATGTCATAAAATTTAATGGACTCCACTGATGCTGCAACTTGGCGTGAAGTCATTTGGCACGTTTGATTCCAGGGCTAATAAAAACAGGCCTTCTTGACATTGTACGTAGTAAATACTGAAATTGATAAACCCCCATAAGGAGCTAGGTTTATAGCCCAGTGAAATCTAAACGGATTCATGTTCCCAAAAGGCTGGAAATCTGAAAGGTGTGTAAAGCCTGGCCCAGGCTCAGGTGTTTGTACAGATAGCCTGTCTATATCTCTAATATAATCAATATATGTGAAGACATATACCTGATCCTTGTCAATCCTACTCAAGCAGTTTAAAAGGCCTGCTTATTTTTCATCCATTTAATTCCTGCTTTATTTTAAAGGATTGTTGGAATTAACACGAGTCTTCGGAGTTTTTTTATTCCATTCCAACTTCATTCCTTGTCAGCACAGTCACTGGTATGCGAGAGCCAGCAGAGGGAGCACGGAACGTTTCCTTCATCTCCCTCTTACATAAACACTGGCTACTGTTTGAGGGGTTCCTTAATTTCATTTCTCTGCAGGAATTTTTTGCAAGAAAAGATGATCCACAACTCAAGGATTAAATCCGTGGAAGTTTTTAGGGTGCTGTATTTCCACGCTATTAATTACTTGTCAGCTTCCACCACTCCATTCTCCCTCCTGCTCTCCCCCTCCTCTGCAAAATGTTCAGTTTTCATGGAGTATTTCCAAGCTGGGATATCCATCATTCATTCCTGCAGAGATTATGATACGTCATTGGATTGTCAGGCAAATTGTAAAGTTTGCTCCTTGTGACCAAAGAGAGCTCCCATGCAGCCCCAGGGCTGTAAAGTGTTAATTTGAAAGATCAATATTTGGCTGAAAGGAGAGGAAAAAAGTGGAAGCCAAGAAGAAGCACAGTGTGTTCCACACAACATGCTTTACACTTTGCTTTGTGAAACACGCACATCTTAAACCAGAGTTTGCTAAAGTGAGTTAAAGGAAACCAAGTGAATTCGAACCCAGATTAAAAATGTGAATTAAGTTATTGTCAGCCACCCAGTCATACAGTTTGAAGCTCAATGCACCCATTATTATGTATTATCATTAAATTTTTAATTAGTAGACAACCCCATTTTGTGTATTAAAGTTTTTATTCCTTAGTAAGAATTTTTTTTTTTAATCACAAAATAGTATGGAAATATTTAGATAATAGAATTCATGGAGTGCTGGAAAATACTGAATATAAAGATTGATTTCTAATATATCACATACTAAACTGTTCTAAAACAGCTGGTTTCTTGCAGACAGGATTTATTTTTTTTTAATAATTTAAGACAGCATAAGCTTGTATCAAGCATAAGCGTTGTAACAAAAGTGCAACTTTTTCAGCAAATCCTCCCAAAAAGATATTTAACTCAAAATATCATTAACACATATTTTTTTTTCTCCCTACAAAAATAGCATGTCAGACATCATTAATTGGATGTATTAACAACTATTTACATACAGCCACTCTGTAGGCTAGTAAGATTTTTTTTTTGTTTTTGTAACGTTGTTTAAACACAGCGTTTGAGGCAAACAGTAGCAACAGCAGCAGCAGATGCACCAAACGGACTGACGGCCCCTGGACACGCACACACTCCTCGCCAGGCTGTGGTGTCTCACCTCTTACATAACATTCAAGTGAGATTTCTCACAGTGCTACCTTGGCAACAAACTAAAAATATCTAGGCAAGGTCTTGGTTTAAGCCTTATTATAAAAGCTTTATCTGTGTGATTATCTGGCGTCTGGTTTGTCTCCAGAAAGGGAAATCGCAGTATTTTGAGCATGGGATGAGGGGAGAACCCACATGGGAAACTTACCCCAACTGATTTAATCGTTCCTGATTGCACAGTGAGGTGTTTACCTACGGCCTCCAGTTTGTGCCACTCGGAATTTAAGGACAAAATGAGTTCAGGCTGATGAGTTGCTCTGTGTTTTCATGGAGGAGGGAAGGGGGGTTCTTTTTTGTAGTTCAGTGCAGTAACATTCATTTTATACAGCAAGGTTCTGGGGGGGGGGGAAGAATCTCTCGGGAACATACTGAATTAAATAAAGACAGGATGATAACAAATGCACTTGCCACACCTGTATACCTTAGCCAAAAAAAATAATGAAATAAACACAAGGTTATGTAATGGGTCTGACCCTCCTTCCCTTGCACACCCAAAACTCGCTGGCGCCAGCGGCATCCCCGGGTGCTCAAGGCACTGCAGGTTTGGGCTCAGGGTGCATCCCTCCATAAAGTGCTAGCACAGGTGCTGGGCTCTGCCCTTCTTCCCTCGCCTCGCCCCCTGCCCTCACCCTGAACCCACCCAGGTCTCCCGGACAACAAGTGCAAGTTCCCAGGCGCGACTTCAGAGACACACTGTAGAAACCCATTCCAAATAAGGTGCCACATTTAAGTTACTCTATATATAGAAAAAAAAAAGTATCCTTACTATGTTTTCTTCCTTCTTCTTCTTTCTCTCTTTTTTTTCCTTATTTACGCATTTATAAAGCCAAACATTAAAAAAATACTGAGTAGCAAATTTTATCCTCGACGGTCCTCTGCCGGGGGCCGGGCACCCCGGTGGTGCTCAGCCCCGGGTGATGCTCAGCCCCGGGTGATGCTCAGCCCCCGGTGATGCTCAGCCCCGGCGATGCTCAACCCCCGGTGATGCTCAGCCCCGGGGGA
>WBMV01008079.1:382114-407279 GCA_013396655.1 Campylorhamphus procurvoides
CTCCCCGCCGGCGGCGGCGGCACCGACAGCCGCCTCCCTAATCCCGTCTCACACTGGTACGAGCACAGGGCCGGCAACGTGACCCGACCTGCTGCCACATCACTGCCGCCGGCTGCACCGGGTGGCCCTGCCCCGCTGTCCCTCCTCCCCTTCCCTGCCCTCCCCTCCCCGCAGCAGGAGCTGGCACCGGGCACCCCCCGGCCCGAGAGGACCCTCCACCCGCGGGCAGCCCCAAAACCCCCCGTTCCCCTTGCCGGGCAGCCTGCCAGGATCCCCCCCACCAACCCTTTCCAGCGGGATGCCGCTGCCCGAGGGGATTGGGATGCTCTTCCCCGTGCCCCGTGCAGAGGCGCTGTGCGTGCGCGCGTGTGTCCCCGCGTGTGCGTGTCCGCCACGTGTGTGTCCCCGCGTGTCCCCGCGTGTGTGCCGTGCCGTGCCGTGCCGTGCCGTGCCGTGCCTGGCATGTGTGGCCCTGCAACGTGCGGGGTGTGCGGCGTGTGCGGGGAGCGCGGCGGCCCCGGCCCCACGTGCGGTGCGGGGGGAGAGCACAGCACCACCATCACCATCCCCACCACCAGCATCACCACCACCACCACCACACCATCACCACTGCCACCCCCTCCAGAGCCGGGCTGGCGGCTTTCTCTCCGCTATTCCCGGAGGGAAGTGTCAGCTCAGGCGATCCACAGCGATGTTTTTATCACCACGCCGCCAGCCCTGACCGCTCGCCTTTCATTTGGCTCAGTTTTGGTCCCTCCCTTCCCGCAGGCTCCGGCTCCTTGAGGTGCGTGACCCCCCAAACCCCTGGGCTCGCACAGCAGCTGGAAGGGGCGGAGGGGAGGGAGGAGGGAGAATTACCCCAATAAACAGAAAACACGCCCCCGCCTGCCAAAACAGAGACGGGAACCTCACATTGTTCCTTGCTAACGATCGTGCTGTACAGGTAATCTGGCCAGCAGGGTAAGTCGTGATTTTTGAATGCGGGGGAGCTGCCGAACCGCACTGCCCGTCTGTAAAGTGCGAAGGAGGTTTTTTAGGAGCAGCGAAAGCTTTGATGAGGTGCTTGGGGCTCCTGCTTGGCAGGCAGCAAGCGGCACTGCGGGCTTGTCCAGCACTCTCCCTGTTAGCCCGAGGGCATTTCCACACTGTGCGTGCAGATAAGCTGGGGGCTAAACACAAACAACACGTGTGCCATGTGCCTATAGGTTATAGGGGGGGGATCAGGGGGAGAGGCTTGCGGACTGCGACGGAGGCGATTGGGAGAATCTGCTGCTGGTGAGGAAAGCCGACTATTACACTGGTTCACAGAATCACAGAATATCCTGAGTTGAAAGGAACCCACAAGGATCATTGAAGTCCTGCACAGGACAGCCCAACAATCCCACCACGTGCCTGAGGGCATGATCCAAACAATTCTTGAGCTCTGGCAGCCTTGGTGCTGTACCCACTGCCCTGGGGAGCCTGGTCAGTGCCCGACCACCCTCTGGGGGAAGAATCTCTTCCATATATCCGACCTAACCCTGCCCTGACACTGCTTCAGGCCATTGCTTTGGGTAAGGTTGGGCTACACAGGGCTGCTCCCTCCAGAAGGGGAAGCACAGACTGCAAGGGAAACTCTGCTCGGTGCCAGCGTGTGCCACCAGTAGTTGGCCATCAAGCATTGGTTGCCCAAAGTCAGGCATCCATGTGGGACATCTAAGATGAAGGTGCAGACTCTTTTGGTAGTCAGCAGAGAGAAATAAGCACCATCAGCATGAAATTCCTCTCCTCATGACTGGACTGGTCCTAGAGAAAGTATCAAGAAAAGTGGAGGCATTGCCCAAATAAGAGAAGAAGCCCCAGCCCGTGAAATAAAGCACATGGAGACCTTCTGGGGGAGTGCTGGTTCAAAGGGAGCTTGAACTCTGGAACAGAAGAGTTTCCTCCAGCTAATTCCTCCTGTGAGCAGGAAAGCAGGGCTTTGCATGGTTTCCATAACTAACATGCAGGGTGGGGAGCAGGGGGTGAGCATTTCTGGAGCACCTCTGTGTTTAACACCTGGAGTATTTCTGGAGCGTCTTTGCCAGCTTTGTCTTCCCTGGAACAACCTGCAAATCTTCAAATTATGGAAAGAATGTCCAGAGGGAGACTCAGCTTCTCAGAGAAGTCCTAATTCTGGGATTCCTCTGGAACCAAGTGGGAACGGAAACTGAAAATTACCAAAGATGCAAAACATGAGCCGAGACAGCTGGAGACTTTGCAAAAGGAGCTCAAGCAACATCTGGAAACTTCTAAGAGCGGTTTATAAGAGGTCACCTGCAGACAAGGATAAAAGACTTCAGCGTCCAGAGAGAGTGTGAAATTCTCCTGGAAGATTCCCAGTTTAAAAGGGCAGGATGGATCAAAGAAGTGATCAGCAGCATGACTATCATGGAAAATAATGTTTTCCAGAAAATGAGAGGCACAACAAAAGCTTTGGCCAATTCACAAGAGAAGATTAACCACAGCAAAGAGTTAAGAAACTGAGAAAATCAGTCAGAAAAGGAAATAAAAGGCTTGCAGGTCACCGCAGGAAAAAACAGCCTCCTGCTGCAGACAAGGGCTAGCCAGCACACCGCCTACCACCACCACTCACCACCATTTCCAGTCTGCAGGAGGAAGGAATCAGCCTGTTTGTCCCAGCTGGATCAGTGCAAAAGCCATGGAGTTTGAGGAGAATACATTTGGGAGGTTTATCCAACTCAGCCCATAACCACGGCATAAGGGAATGGCTCTGAAATAGGGGCCTAGGAGGCAGCTTGATGGGGTCAGCTCTTATGTCAGCGAGCACTTGCCTTCAGGAAAAGAGATTGAATTATCTGGGCTGGCTGTATGACTGGAATCAGCTATCAAATTAGAGCTGGTCAGCAGCATGCAACAAAGTGGGGGACAAAGAGAATTCAGCGGAAGCATCTGGATCATTTTGGTTGAATAACAAGGTATCCAACCAGGGGAAATTGGACATCGACCTATTAATAGATTTTTCAGTTATGGGATGACCAGATTTAGACCAGGGAAAAAGTGAAATGAGAGCACATAAAAACCTGAGCTGGGCGAGAAAAAAGGTCCTGCTGTCCTGGAGTCCACAGGAGATGCCCCGGGAGGCACAGACAAACAGAGCATGGAATGCAAGCTCCCCAGGCCAGTCCCCAGGTCCCAGTGGCCTGTGGTGCAGAGGCTTCCTGAGCCAGAAACGATAGCCTCGTGTTTCATGGGGAGCCAGAGATGCCGTGAGAGGCAGAGGAATGTGCCAAGGTGCTTAAATCATGGGCTGCAGCAGAGCTTGGGGCCAGGAGGCAGACACTGGTGGGAAGCTGGGCAGTCACTGGAGCTCTGTCAGCACAGCTCTGTGGCTCAGGCAGAGGGAAGAAAAGAGAACTTTCCATTTCAGACAGTACCACATGTCCCTAATGTATGTAAAGCGAGAGACAGTGGCCATGCAAAAATGCAGCTGAGTTCAGAAGCAGAAATAAAATAACTTGGGTGTGGGGACGTGGTGGGCCAAGAGAAGACACAACACACAACAAAGCCTTTGCAGGGTTGCAGAATGGGGAAATGGGGGTAGATCCTGCTTGGAGGACAGGCAGGACCATGTCTTTGTGAAGGACTGGTATGAAAACCTTACAAGGGAGACATTGGTCACAGAGGCACTGCCAGGCTGTGTGAAATGGGCCAAAGTCTACCAGACCAGCCAGGCTAGACCAGCACTTGGGCTAATCAGCTTGTAATGGATGGTGGTGACAGGAAAGTGTAGACACTGGGAAAGTCACACTGGTGAAACAGGGGCACGTGTGGTGATGTCCTGATAAACACCAGGAACTGTGCCTTATTCCATCCCTTTGGAAATTCCCCTTAAAGACACGTTTCAAGTGAAGCAAACTGTTTGCAGATAGCTGGTCTGCAACAAAAACCTGTCCTGCCTCTTGGGACAGTGAAAAATAAAGGTGGCTTCACTCTGAGGTCGCTGCCAGTCCTGACTGATGAGAGGGTCTGAAACCTGCCTGGAACCCTGGGACCTTCAGAGACTCTTACCCAACAGATCAGTCAGATCTTGTGCATGTGAAACAGAAATGATCTCCATCTGTCTGCTGGATGTTTTCCAGCAGCAAGTAAAACAACCTTCCCTCTAAGTGTCCCCTCTGAAGTTCCTGGAAAGGTGCTGTGTCTGTGAATGAAGACCCATCCCTTGGATAATGCCATTTGGTTTGGTCTGGTCAGTCTCAATAGATCTGAAAGCTGTATATCATCAGGCAGAAAAGAAAAAGACAAGAAACGTGGGGAAATTGCTTTCTCAGCAAAGCCAAATTTGGCAATTTAGCGATGGTCAGGGACTTTTGCAATGCACCAGCTACGCTGGAGGCTGGTGGGGAAGGTATGGCCATGCCAACAGGAGGCCTTGGGTGGCCTCAACCTTTCAAGAGGTTTGTTGTGCTTGGGCTATTTATGGGTGCACGCCGGGACCTTTGAACAAGAAGTGGTAGGTGCAGTTCCACATGGCTCGTGATAAGTTCAAGGCTGGCAGTCTGTACCTGGTCCCAAAGGAAAGGGAGGTGTTCTGTTCCAAAAGCAGGCAACTTCTGCCCCCTGTGCAAACTGGGGATGGGGAATTTCCACTGAAAAAAGCAAAACTGAGCTGGCAGGAGGTGTAGGTCCATAGGACTCTGCTCCTAGGACAGAAGGTTTGTTTGGAGATGTGCTGGCATTGCAAAACCTTGCACGGGCACAGTGACAGAGGGAGAGCGTTCCAGTGGCCAACAGAATGAGATTTAGCAGTTTCAACCTGTGCAGTTCTTGCCAGTGGTTAAATTTACTGATGATTTCTGTTGGTATTTGCACAGGAGGAACACTGCAGTAAGGGTAGGCCATGAATCCCTGCAATAGCTCACTCTGTGGACACAGGAGTCCCAAATGCAATTTGCCCAAGGAAAATGGCAATTTTACAACTCATCATCAGGGCTCAGTGCAGCAACATCATGGATGCAAAACAGAAGAGTTGGTTCTTCGAGGGGGTGAATGAAGAGAGGGAGATGCTTGTTTCCTCTCAACCAACTTGTAGATGCCTTTAGTCCACCCAGGATGACCGAGGAAGGGCAATGCCACAGAGGGAAGGTGGGCTCCTGAACGAGTTCACCCCAGAAGGTTCAGCACAGAAAGAAGCACAGTAGGATGCCACTGAAAAATCAACTGGGAACTTTGGCTGTCCAGGAATGAGATACACATTTGGAGCATTATGAAATCTCTCTTCTGACTACATGGTGAAAAAGTATGGAATTAAAGGTGAAATATGGCATAAAAGTTATAGTGCATGGAAACAACCTGCAGAGCATGCTGTTAGATGATGTGTGGAGCAAGAAGTCCTGAGATTATGATTTTAAACCTGGCAAATGTTTTAAAACACTTTGTTTCTGTACATTTCCAACAAGCCTTAGCTTATTATTTTGAAACTGGCAAATGTTTTAAAACACACTGTGTTTCTGTACATTTCCAACAAGCCTTAGCTTATTATTTTGAAACTGGCAAATGTTTTAAAACACACTGTGTTTCTGTACATTTCCAACAAGCCTTAGCTAAACTAAGGAGAAAATCCTATATTGGTTAAGAATGAGGAAGGATGTAGAAAATGCGTGCAGGAGATGAAGGTCCCTGTTGCAAGTAACAGTCCCACAGCAACACAGAGACACACCATGAAATACCATCTGACAGACTCATTCCACTGGACTGCCTTGCCTGGTGTCCTTGGGTTTGTGTCTGAAGCAGATGCTGGGAGCTGCAGACTATTTCCCAAAATGCCCCGGAGCCTGTCTGGTAGGACACTAGAGCCAGATGGCCAAGTGAAAGACATCCTCTCCCTCCAAGTCTTAGGAGGTATGGGAGGATTGCACAAAAGCTCAAGGGAGAAACACTGAATCCAGACCATTTCAGCAGATCTGTGAGGTGGTTGGGATCCCTAAAACATCTCCATGTGACCACAGCCTGAAGCGTTGGTGGGATGGGTTTGGTTTTGTTTTCAGACTCTTCCAGTCAACTGGCTTGCTCCTCAGAACAGCATCAAGTGGTAACACCCAGCATGTTCCAGTCCTTCTGGAGGCCCCAGGAGTGGCAAAACACTTCCTCACCATTTTGGTGCAAACCAAAGGACTTCTGCATGCCTTTTTATGGACTTTTGGGAGAAGAACAAAGAGTTTTGCATCACGCATAGAAGCACATGTTCTTTTTTTTTATTATTAAGTGGGATATTTTACAGTCTTAGAAAAAGCAGAGGGGGAGTCTTAAAAAGGACAAACCTAGAGCAACACTGTCAGACTTGCTGTATAAGGGCATATGGTACTGACCTGGATATTTATGGTGGGATACAGAGGACTGGAGGGGGGTCCCATGCTATCACAAGGCCCATTATAAAATGTTCTAGGGGGAAAAAAATATATTGGGAAAACAAAACTTCAGGGTTTCACTCTCTCTCTGCTTTTTCTTCACTGCAAATGGAGTTGTGGAAAGCCAAAGCTGGAGAAGCTGAAGCACAAATCAATCCCTTTCTTGCCCCCCAACTCCAAGGGGACAGAGATTTGGAGGCAGGCTGCAGGCACACTGAATGCACCCTGAGACACTCTGGGAGTGGCTCTGGAAGGGAATCAAGGAGCAGAAAACTACAAGAAAGGGGAGTACAAATGTTTTGGATTAGTGATAGGAAAATACCTTGCTGGAGCATACTGTGTAATTACGGGCAAGTAAGAATGTGTCATTCATCGCTTCTTAAATTATTTTCCCTCGTTCTCTGTGTGGTGGGTTTATTAAAGCCTTGTCATTTTGAGCTCCTTCAGGATAAAGGAGGTGGCTGAGAGGTCAAGTGTGGGAGGGAGGCCGAGTTCTCATAAATCCAAGGGTGCAGGACAGGCAGGACAGTCTCTTTCCTCTGTGAAACAGAAACCACCCCATTCCAGACACTTGGCTGCAGCCAGGCAAGTGCTGAGAAGATGAGAGAGACGGCAGAGAAAAAGCCCAGTGTGTGTTTTTGGGTACAGATATTACCTGGCTCTGAGCAAAGACCTGGTCTCCTGCTGTGCAACTCCTCCTGGGTTCTGGCCTGGAAGGGCTGACTTTTTCAGCTAGAAGGACAGGAGGAGAAATCAGGGAATCTGTTCACCCAGAATCTACCCGGGGGTGTTCAAGGAAGGAGAAGCCCTCTTCATTGCATAAACAAAGAAACAGCACTGAACAGGCAAGCCCAACTATTCCCTGCTGACCTCAGGTGGGCACTGCAGTCCAGTCCCAGAGGACAAGCAGGACAGTACAGAGCTCAGCACAGGCACTCAAGGGAAAGGACAGGCATGTGTGGTGATCACTACAAACCCACTGTCCCAGAGGGAAGGATAAGACAGCCCTTAGCCCCATCCTAGCTGGCAGGAGGTATCCAGGATACCTCTGGACCTTGCACCAGCTGGGAAATACCCCCTCCACCCCTGTGCCTGAGTTCCCTGCTCCTTCCGGGGTGGCCTTTGCTCCCAGACCAGATGGCAGGCATGGTCACCTGTGCTGCCAGTGCTCCCCAAGACGTGCAGTGCCACAGGGAGCTAACCCATGGTCTGTGGGGTTCTGCAGCTCTTGCAAATGCTGCTTGCAGGGGTCACTTGTGTGCAGTGTCATTCACCCCCTCTGTGGCTGTGGGACAGCAGCTCTGCACAGCTCCTGGCTCTACGTGAGCAGGGGCAGGGGCTGGCCTGGCAAACCTCCCTTCTTCCCAGGGATACTCTGCTCCCTTCGGGCCAGCAGGTTTCCAGACAGCCGCCTTTTACGAGGACAGCTTTCAGGAAGGCTCTGAAAACCAGCCTCTTTCTTTTTTAACTGGTGTCCCAGTCCTGTCCTCTGTGTCCTGCTGGCGAGGTATTGCATGACCCCCTTGAAGCTGCCAGCAGCCAGGCTTTCAACGTGGCAAGGGGCCGGGCTGTGTCTGGGCAAATGTTTTCCTTGTGTGGTCAGAAAGCAGGGCTGGGCAGAGGCGCCGTGCCCCAGGCACATCCTGACAATGAGCCCCTGCCCACCCAGGCCATGCTGGGGCCAGGTCTCCCACGTCGATGGCAGGGACAGCGAGGGTGGCAGCGACCTCGGGTCCTCCCCAGGCACAGTGCTTTTCCCTTGGGAGCAGCAGGGACCCCCATTCTTGGGGAGAGAAATGGGGGGTGACAGAAAAAGAGCCAGGAGTGTGTCACGGGATGAGGACAGGCTTGTGCCACCCACACAGCCCACCTGTGCTGCCTCCCTGGCTTGGCTCAGCTGTCATGGGATGGGGACAGGCTTGTGCCACCCACACAGCCCACCTGTGCTGCCTCCCTGGCTTGGCTCAGCTGTCATGGGATGGGGACAGGCTTGTGCCACCCACACAGCCCACCTGTGCTGCCTCCCTGGCTTGACTCAGCACTAGTACCCAGTACTGCATCCCAACAGGATCAGTGGGGACCCCTGCTCTCAGGCAGGCATTGCTGCTGTGTAATTCCTCCCCCCACACACATGCACACCCCACCCTTCACAACTGTGAAGGCTCAAATAGTATCTTCATAAAAACTCTTTGCATCCCGGGACCCACGTGCAAACCTGCCATGCCTGCTGGTGGCCTTGGCAAAGAGCAGGGAATTAAATCACCAAACCCAAGGCTGCAGCGTGTTCCCATTAAGACTCACGAATTTCTGTCAGAGTTGGAAAAGGTCCGTGGTTTGGAAAGGTCAGTGTTCTGTTTTATTGCCCTTTATTTCCTCTCCCATCCTGAACAAGGTGTGAGGAGGAAGCAATCGGCTGGGGGGGTGCAGGACTCATGGAAGTGAGCAGGTGAGGTGTGACAGCCAAACCAGGGAAAACAGGGGGTGATGCTCATCCCACCCTCCTTTTCAGAGCAGGATGGGCAGCAGGTCCCCACAGACCCACTCTGCTGTGAGAAGAAGAAGCTGTGCTGTCATTTCACTGCTTTCTTTGGACTTCACTCTGACTTTTCTAAACCAGCCATGGCCCCAGTTCAGCCCGTGGAGCTCTGCACAGTGGCCCAGGCTTTTGGGAGGAGGTCTCATCTGTGGGGTTTGCTGTGTGACACAAAGCTCTCTTTAAAACCCTCCTTAAAGCCCCCAGTGTGTGAAGTTCTGAGCAAGGCAATAAGGCCTGGACCAGCATGTGAGGTCCAACTACCTGTACCTGCCCTGTGAGCTGAGCTGAGGTGGTGGCAGCTCAGCTGGGCAAGCATTTGGGCAAGCAGGACCATTATTCCATCCCTATTCATCCCTGTCCATGGCAGGGGGGTTTGGAACCAGATCATTTTTAAGGTCCCTTCCATTCCAGGCTGTTCTGTAATTCTCTGATTACTCAGCCCCACAAACCTAATGGCAAAGAAGAATAAAAAGCTTAGATTTATGATAAGAAGCAGGGACTTTCTCAGTAGAGGGAGGGAAAAGACCCCTAAATGCCATGTTGGCATCCATCACCCTGTTTATGTCTGGCAGCTGACACACTGGCCATGTGAAAGCTGCTGGCAGTTTCCAGCCTGGCCCTGCATGCAACACGGTGCCTTAGGGATCTGTAATCAAAGGTTTGGTTATTAGAGCAATATTGGTCATAAAGAGGAAATAAAATGAAATAAAATGAAAGTGCATCTACCAGCTTCCCTTGAGTTTAACTTGATCCCTTTTAATTTAAATGGAAAACGTCACATAACTTATCTGCAACACTTTAAAGCCCTAGTCAGGAACACATTGCCAATGCTAGATAGTGGCAATATGTTTGAGCAGCAGTTTGATGGACATAAAGCTCTTTAATGCACCATAGCTCTGTGGGGAAAATCATTTGGGCCCTGTCAAGTGCAGAGTTAGGGGCAGGAAGGAACACACACTGCCTGGCGTGGCATTTTGTTGTGTACCTTGGCATCTTTTTATCTCTTTCTGAAAGCTCTGAGTGGCAAGAATAGAAAACATCCATCCCAAAGGTGCCGTGAGGCAACTTTGTGCACGTGAAGTGTTTCGAAAGCCCTGGGAGCCTTGCCCAGCTGTCGTAGGGTGACCTCGGGCAGGGAGGGGGTGGATGTGGCCAGTTCTGTCACCAAAATGACCAGAGGAGCTTCGCTGGAGTGCAACGTGGTCCTGAGGGCTAAAGCTCTCGACTCAATGGGCTTCTCCGAGGTTGTTTTTATGTTCATGACAGATTGCAAGTGGAATGAATTCCCCCTTCCCCCCGAGGAAGGCTCTGGAGACGTGCACAGCATCCCTGCCTCTGGGAATGCCTCCTCACGTGGAGCTGGTGCCCAGCTGACCAGCAGCATCCTGGTGCTGTGACCCTGGGAAGGCAAACCTCCTCCAGCTCCCAGCAGCACACTCCAGCTCCCACTCCACGTGGAGAGTGCCAAGGGTGGCATGGAGAGCCCTGTTCCCAGGGCCTGGCATCCCTATCAAAGGCAGGTGCTCGGCCCTATTCCCCACTCGAGGCAGCTGCAGGACGGAGCCTCTTCCCTCTGGAGGGGGAAACTCACACGCAGGGCAGGAAACCATCATGGAACAGCCAGCTCAGGAAGGGGCCAGGGCCAAGATTTTGTTTTGAACCTGTTTCTTGTTTATTTAAGCCTTTGAGGAAGGCGAATAAAAGCAGCCACAGACAGGCAGGCTGTGTCGCAACCGGAGCTGTGTGTTGCTGGCTGGGACACGGTGGTGATGGTGAGGACAGGCTGTGTGATGGCACACACCACCTCTCTGGTCATCTGTCAGCCTCCCAGACATGCCAGAGCCTTGCACAGGAGCCAGGGCACTCAGGGGAGGTACCCTGGCCACATCCATGCCAAGCCAGCAGCCGCCACCTCCGGCATTGGCTGCGGGAGAATTGGGCAGCGATTTGGGCTCAGGGCTCTAAAGTTGCCTCTCCCCAAGGAGAAGTCAGAGGCAGAGATATTTTGGCCCTTGTTGTTTTGTGCAGAACGGGAAAAATAACTCGTTCCCCTCTGCAGAGAGCCATCGGTCCCAGATGGGTTTGCCCCTGTGGGTGATGGAGCCCTCGCTGCTGCTTCCTGCCCTGAGGACGAGGACAGGACCAGTCTCCCAGACCTTCTGTGTCTCTGTACAACAACCCTTCTTGATGCTGCAACGTGGGATGGCTGCAGATTTGGCCTGGTCAGCCAGTTTTTGTTGCTGTCACATCACTCGTGCTCCCCACCTCAGGCTCTGGGTTTTGCTAAGGGCAAATCCGTGCTCCATCAGAACAACGCTCACCAGTGAGACCAGTGGGCTGTGGGGGAAAGGCTGCCTCCTCTCCCAGTCTTAATTGTTGCTTCCCCTGGCTGTGATCCCACAGTGCACTGTTTTGGGGGAACAGTGGTTTGGGAACCCCCAGCTGTTCCCACCAGGTGCCACAGAAGGTCCTATCTGCATGGAGCTGGCAGCTGGACCTCGCTCACTGGGCTGGAATTTGAACCAGAATGGGACTGCAGAGCTGGGAGACAAAGAGTTTCCTATTGCAGAAAATGAAGGTTAGGTCAAGGTATCCTTCTGGGTTGTTTTTAAAGGGCAGAGGGTTATTGCCTGTTTGAAGCCATCCAGATTTTTAAGAGAATAAATAAGATGTAAAAATTGGATTGTCACCATGTGGAGGGTCTGATTGGGGCCTGGGATCCAGGTGCAGTGCATGGAATAAAGTGAAAGCATCGTGAGTTTGGATCCTCCTCCTCCTCAGTCAGAGCTGCCTTCTCCTGTTGATCTTATTTTAAAAGGACCCCTAAGGGACCCTTGGTTTAACCCATGTGGGCCTGTGCATTTCAAAGAGCTCTAAGCCAATGTTAGGATGACTTTCTGAAATGCCCCATTTCCTTAGGAAAATAGATGGAAGTTCAATAATCTATTTGTAATTCTCTTTCCAAGTTTGCTTAAAAAGTAAATGAAGCCATTATAAAAATACAGCTGACCAAAAAAAAACCAAACCCCAAACCTGCTTTGGCCAGTCATTTCAGGCTAAGCTAATGCAATTATCATTCTTATCCATATTGTCATGCAGTTAGTCCCGCTGAGCCCAGCACTCAACTGTCCTGATTTTTCATCATAAATTCTCTTTGTTCCTCTTCAAGTATTACTCCTGATTAAGGTCTGTGATTTGAGAAACTTAATGTCAGATTTTACAGTGACAGCTGATTTTTCTTTTCGCGAGTTTGTTTTGTATGGATAAGCTTTTACGTTGCATTGACATATTTTTGACTCCTTTTTCCTTTTCAGTTTCCTTTGTAGATACTCTTCTTAATGTCTCTGAAAAGGCTGCTCAGCTTGTGCTCTGAGAGAAGGTAATAAACCCTCTCGCAGGTGTTCTTGTGCAGGGGGGGAGATGTGAAATGGAAGTAGGCACCAGGAATGCAAATTCCCGCTGCAATTTGGGTCACATGTCCAAAGGGAATTATAATTCCTCGCATGCTTTCTCACACAGCAGGACACAGGAGCAGAGGGAGTGCTGCCTTGGGCTGTGCTCTCAGCTCATCTGCTCTGCTCTCTTCCCCCTGAAGGTGCCCAATAGCCAAGTCCTGTAAACCCAGAGCAAGAAACGCCAGAATGGGCAGTCCTAACTTGCTTATAGGAAAATAATTTTCCCAACCTTAGGCACATATGACTTGGCATGTACCCCAGAGAGCTCTGGTTTATATCCCCTCTGCTTGCTTATCTCAAAGGAGGTAACCCTGGAGATGTCCACCACCTTTATAAATGCCCATGCATTTTTTTTTTCACACCTGCTGAGCTCTGTGTCTTGGCAGTCTCTGGTGGCAGTGGATCCCCATCTTGCAGAGCACTGCTGAACACATCCTCATCCCTCCTGCCACTCACTGCTTATTTCTGAAAGCAAATAAAGCATTCCCACTCCCTTTCCCACGATAACCTGGGCTTTCTTGCACCAGCCTCCCTCAGGCTTTGCTCTCTGCTCTCTGTATGTCAGTCAGTACTGCCTTTATAAATATTCCCTTCCACCCCATGGTCCACCTTTGCACAAGAGCTTTCCTGTCAGCTTGAGCAGGGATTTCTTTGACCCTTGAGGCAGAAAACTTCCTTCCCTCCTGGGCATCCCTCTCCCACCTTTCCTGGTCCTCACCAGGACTGCAGATGTGGTATGGATTATTTTGAGGTCTGGGCACTATTGATACAACCGTGCTGAAATCAGGAGCTGTCTCAGCCAAGTTACTGAGAAGATTTTCTCTGTTATCTTGATCCAGGCCAAAACCTACAGCAGGGACATCAACCAGGGTCTGCCAGCTCCTTCCTGCAATTCTCTTTCACCCTGGCATGGCCAGACCTCCTCCCTGTCCTGCATCACAACCCAGACCATTGACCTGCCCATGCCAGCACGGCTAACACAGCTGAGTGGGACCTTCCTTGCACCAGAGACCTCATTTTGCTGGAGGAAAATGTATCTGGATAATCCCTAGTTGTGATCCACAGTGCTGGCAGCAGCCAGTCTGCTCTGAGCTGTATTGGCTGATAGAATGGGAGGAAAAAGAGTAGGAGAGGGATTTTAGGAGCAATTACAGCTATCAGAGAGACACAAAAAATGAATCTAGCACAGACATGGTATTCACAGAGCCATGAGAGGGAGGGTTCAGATGGCAGCATCCCTTTGGAAGTGCCTGTGAGAGCACTTCAAGTGTCCCCAGTTCAGCTTTGGGCTGTGTCTACCCAGAGGAGAACTCTGAGCCCTGGACATCATGGAAAGCCAGCAGGGAGCTGCCAGAAAACACCCCTGTCACTGCAGAGGAGACCCTTTTGTCACCCATTTAAGCTTCTTAGGGGTGAGTGAGGCTGTTCTTCCTTTCACCTTGTGTTTTGAGCCCCAGGTTTGATGCTCTGGGAGCTGTGGATGTCCAGGGGCATGGCTCCCCATAACTGTGCCCGTGTAAAGTGGCCTGTGCAGGCAGGAGGTGACAGTCAGAGATACCACTGACATCATTTCAAGGCTGGGTGGACACGCTGCACCTGAAAAAATACTAAAAAATGGCATTTATACACCTTGGACACTCGACTGGGCTATAGGCAGTGCTAGTAGGGATGTTTGCTTCTCAAGTTGTTCAAGACATGCCATTCTACAACCCCATTTTCAGTCAGCTAAAGCTTTGCCAGACATTTTGAGGTGGTTTTTTCCATACTGTGTGCCTGCCTCTGACATCTTTGAGGGAAAGATGCAGCCAAATTGGCACCAAGCACGAGGCAAGGGCAGAAGAAGCTGTTTCACACCACATGAAGTGCTTCTGGTGACCTTTTCGCTGAGTGGCTCAAGCTGGCTTTAAGAGCAGGGGCTTGAAATTTGGCAGGAGGGCCTGATGTCGTGTCAAGGGTCTTTCCATCACCTCCCACCATGAGGCACCTCCTGCTCCTGCCAGTCCCTGTGCAGTCTGAGTGTCTGAGCTGGTGCCTCTGGGTTTCACAGCCCTGCCAGTGAGCCATGGGGCTGTCAGCATGGTGTGAGACCAGGGGATCTCTGTCTTTTTGTGGCTTGAAAAACCACAAATTTGTGTTAATAATTTGTGTTAGAAATTATTACAGCTGCACAGTGAAATATTGAGAGGTTCAGAAGCTCTGGGATTGAACTGACCTGTGCAACTCCAGTTTGCTTTCTAAAGCAGATTCAAAAGAGGTATCTATTGCTACTTTCTCCCTCCCACACATTTGGCCTCACCATCTGAAGTTTCCTTTGGTTTTAATTACAGTGTATTGATGACCCCCAAACTTTTGCTGCTTTTTTTCAACAAAACTCGAACTGGAAGTATTTGAACCCAGCTGAGATCTCACAAACGTTGCTGTTGCTGTGTCCTAAAAGCAATACTCCTCCTTTCCTCTTGTGCAGCAGTGACACAGAAGAGGTGTTTAGATGTTTAGAAACCCACCATTAGCCACTATATCTGCTGTATCGAGGGTCCTCCTGAGAGCCTGAGCTTACAGAATTCAGCTGCTCTGTGCCTCAGTTCCTCATTTAAAATGGAAATACAGGCAGCTCTTGGTCTTTCCAGGGCCACCTGATGTCCTGCATCACAACCTCACAGAGGCAGAGGGAAGGTGCTCCCATGCCCCATTCTGCCCCAACTCCTTTCTGACCATTCCCAGCTGCAAGTTTTCCAAAAATGAGTTCCTTCAGCCAGCCCATGGCTCCCACGTTGTGTCTGGCTTTGCTTTGAGGTATCTCAGTGCCCCTTTACTCTGTGTGGAAGAGACTTCAATGTCCTAGCACAAGATTCCTCTCATTTTCTTTCTCACATCATCTGGGTGGCCTCTGGCTCTTCCTCCATCACGGGTGCCCTGTGAGGCTGGGAACACCAAGGTCTCTTTCTTTGCACTTCTCACACTGTGTGACTTGCCAAAGAAAGAGAAAGGGCCTGGAAAGAATGTAGAGCCTTCCCAAGGGATGAGCCCACGACTGCAGAATGAGGTTTTGTGGAATTAAGGACCATTACAAATACTGAGAAAGCCCATGGGTGCAGCGAGCTGGGGTAGACAAGGACCCTGTTTTAACACAGATCTTAAGGAATGGATAATTATAAATTAATATTAGGAAACCCAGAGAACCTCTGGCAGGAGGGAGTGACACAACAGGACAGTTGCAGCTGCATCTTTGACTCTACTGTGTTTAGAAGACTGTGTTTTCAATCTCATTCTGTTAATACAATTTCCCTTTTATTTAATTCATAATCCCTTGGGTCTCATGGTTATAACCCACAGATTCCCAAGGGTTTTGTGTGCAGGTGAGGAGCTCGACTGTCTTAGGTGTAGCAAATTCTGTGGGTAATACTACTGCAGAGTGAGCAGCATGTGCAGCTAATTAAAATGCTACGCTTTAAAATAATTTTTGCTAATTACTAATCTTAAGCAGCATTATTTTAACTACAATTTCCATGTTCCACGGGGATTTGAACTCTGTTAATTTCCCACTGACTGTCTTGGCACCATTTAGCATATCAAAATGACCATGAAATTAAAAAAAACCTTTGCCATTTTACTTCTTCTAGGAATTAATGCTAGAAGTAACAGGAAAAAGCTTTGCTGCAGGGAAAAAATGGGACTAAATTCAGTGTTTTTCTTCTTTCTTCCCCCCAGAAACATGATTATGTTATAGAGGAGCACAGAAGCTGCTCTGGGCACAAGCTGTGTTAGCCCTGCCAGGAGCAGGATGCACAGGGCCACGTTTCCCTTAC
Organism: Campylorhamphus procurvoides; assembly: GCA_013396655.1. Classification (NCBI taxonomy): domain Eukaryota; kingdom Metazoa; phylum Chordata; class Aves; order Passeriformes; family Dendrocolaptidae; genus Campylorhamphus; species Campylorhamphus procurvoides. Next base: position 398,301 of record WBMV01008079.1, read on the forward strand.
AACCATCACCGAGATCCCATAAGGCTGGGCAGCAAGCTAAGTGCTAATTAACATTCTCTTGGCCTCAAAATGAGTCAGTACCTGTCAAAATTAGTGGCATGGTCTTCTAACTCCCACTCTGGGCACTGAAACAGCTACAACCCCTGTGCAACCCCAAACCAATGTCAGAACGAGCTCTGGACCTCAAGTGTGTTGTTCCCAGGCTCCTGCTCTGCTCAACAAGCTGCTCTGCTGGCCCCTGTAAGGCTGAAATGTCCTTTAAAGTGCTGAAAAAGAGAGGGGGAATGTGAGACTTGTCTTTGGAATAAGGCAGAGTGCATTTGCAGCATCGCCTCAGCAATCCAAACACACAAATAGCATCACCATGTGAATTTGCAAGAAAAATGGCTGTTATTTAGCAATGAAATCTCCAAATCAGCCTCTGACAGTCACTCTGAAAAACGACGTAAACATTCAACACAAGAACAATCGAAAATACATCAGTTGTTATTTCTTTTTAACCGAAAGGGAAGACTCTCATCCTTTCACTGAACGCGTGTCTACACAGATCAATGTCAGCTCTTATTCATTTGCTGCTTCTAACTGTTTGAATTTATTCCTGTTCCTTGGGTCTCAGTCATTCCACCACTGTGATAGCTTTGTTCCACATGCTCTGATTGAACTCAATTCTGGGCCTTTCTCTGGGGCACAGGGCATCTCATTTTCTGGTCCTCTGTGGTGCCTCCAGCATCCTATGTTATGCCCTCCCTGGCAGCCTCTCTCTCTCTGTCCCAGGTGGGTATCCAGAGGAGTTATCACCCTGTGGATTGCTTGTGGACCATGTGTGCCTTATGGAACACATCATGTAGCATTTCCTTGCCTTTTACAGCCACAAAGCTGCATCAATCCTGCTAGGATTTGTTCTGTGTTTGCTTCCCCCACTTGTAAACTGAGCATCATAATCCTTGCCTAGATCAAAGGGGGTATGGGGAGAATTAAATAATTAATGTATGTAAAGCACTTTGAAAGATAAAAGATGCTATATAAGTACAAGGTATTAACTACAAAAAAAAAAAAAAAGAAATCCAAACCCAAACTGGTTACTGATGGAAGTCTCCAGTTTATTCTGTAAGAAATGTGTGAAATCAAAATAATTGCCACTAACAAATTCAGACTTAGATTGTGCCAAGCCCTAACACAGCTAGTCAGGGGACTGAGAGCCTTGCCTTCTCCTGTGGCTGAGTTAGGGCATCTGTGGGAGAAAGAAGGCCCCAAAAGTGTGCCCACAATGGGGATTTGGAAGGGAAGGCACTTCCTGCATCACCAAATCATCTCAAGCAACCATGTCAGCTGGTGCCATTCAAAAATTGATACCCCAATGCCTTACAACAAGCTGCTTCTTGCTGGTCCCCACTCTCACTGCTCCAGTGGTTAGAAACCTTCCTCTGGTTTCCAGGCTAAATGCACTCATGGCCATTCGTATCCATTTGTCCTCGTGCCAACATTGTTTTAAGTTTAACACAAGATATTTATAGACCCATCGTGTCCTCTCTAACCTTTAATGTTGTTGGGCTGAACGAGGCAATCCCTCCCAGTTTCCTGTTGTTATGTAGGGTCTCCAGCCCCCTCCAAACACCCTACCAGCACTTAGTCACGCCTGGTCCTCTCACAATTCATCTTTCTCTAATAGAGATGAATAAAGCCACGTGCAGCCTCCTCACAGGGTCCACCAGGGCTTGTTCTCCATCACTAACCCTTTTCAGGCCCATGTGGGAAATGCTTGAAGAAGCCTTGCCCACCTTTACCTTTCCCCATGGCCATGCTGTGCTGCCATTCCACAGCAATCCTGTGACACTTGAGACTTTTTATTTTCCCAGAGGAACTCTGACACTTCAGCCTTAACGTGCCAGACCTTAACGTTTGGCACAATTGAATTCCATCCTATTCCCATTGTTCCCATCCTCAAGGTCACACAGTTCTTCCTGTCTGATAGGCTGGGGCCTCTCGTGTATTGACAAGCACTCGCATGTCTGTGTCATCAGGAAATTTCACGATGCACTCCTCCCTCTTTTGTGTGACAGGCAAATCCTAACTAAAAGCAGTCCCCAGGCAGACAAATCAATAGCAGACACCTTCCAGATCTCCTTTCAGCACAGCTTGCTTCCCTTCCCACCCTGCTATGTCTCACCTACCTTGCAGGGATGGTTGAGGTTCTTCCAGAGGGAAGGATGATGCAAGTCCACAGGGCTTGCTGGACCCAACCAGAGCTTCAGAAGTGGTTGTGTTCCCTTTGGGGATGTTGCAAAAGAGAGCCAGACAAGTTGCAAAGGACTGACATTTCCTAACAATGCTAAGCCAAGAAAATATAATAACTCAGGGTAACTTTGGATGGGAGGGGATGTTCTTCAACATCTGGTGGAGCACACGCAGTAACTCTGGCAGTGCAGAATGCCCTGTGTCCTCAAGAACCCTTTTGCACTAAAACATGAACCACGTTGGCATTGCTGATCAGAGGGAAACTGAGTCCACAGAGAGGTGGGCTTAGGGGGGTCTTTCAGGGGGGAGATGGGCAGATATTAAGATATTAAATCTGCTCTAATGTACCTCTAGCCTGAGCCTCAGACCTCTGTTTTGCCTCAGATAAAAACCAGGCAGTTTTGGTCATTTATGGAGATGATTTATAGATGGTTCACATCGATGCAGCAGTGCAGGAAGCAAAGGAATACTGATTCCTGGGAGTAACCAGCTCTTTGTGAGGCAGAAGATTATGGCCCAGCATCTACTCTACCCTGTAGCTCCTGAGACAGGCTCAGGAGGAGACTGGAAGAAATGAACCACAGTATCCTCAGGTCGCTTGTCTCCAGGAGAGATCATGGGGTTCATCTTTGAACCAGCCAGGAGGTGGAGGCAGATCTTGGCCACACTGACATCAGGGACCAACTTCATGGGCTGAAGATGCTGGCACTCAGATGGTTCAGGGCTCCAAAGACAACTCTGGGAAAAGCCACCACTTATGGTGGACCCTGGTGGGTGAAAGGTGCTTTCAAAAGACTGACTGCTCCTCAGAAAATTCCAGCTGGTGCCTTCTGGGGGACCCAAGTGTGTATTTCAGCCTGTGAGCACATCAGACCTCGAAGCATGTCCTGAAGCAGTGAATAACACAGTGAGACTGCCCAAGTGCCAGCCTGAGACCTTGAGCCAGCTGCAGGAACAAAGCCCCAAGTGTCTGGAAATGCCTGAATGCCCAAGAAGTGACATACATATGCATATGTTCCACAAAGTTTGCCCTGGATCTTTGGAGAAAGCACCTTATTAGAGCTGCTGGTAGCTCAGAAGCAGGTTTTTTTCATGTGCCTCCCGAGAACCAGCCCTTTCTAATTTCATTACAGAGCATTGACGTGCATGGGACGAGCTGAGCACATTTGGCATCCTCTGCAGTGATCACCAGCACATTCAAGCGTGTGCCCACTGATCCCTCCAGCCTGGCTCTGAGTCCCACCCGTGCACTCAGAACCTGGTTTTTCAGAGCTGAGCAAAGCCAGAGCTCAGATTTTAAATCCCATCTCTCCACCTCCTAGGATTTCTTGCAGTCTGCCCATCTTGCCACTTTCTGTGGTTTCCCAGCTCTGTGTTTGGGGGTGTGGGAAAGAAGTTCAGGGCTGAACAGTGAGACCCATGCCTTGCTTGTCTTTTTCATCCCACCCTCACCCTCTACAGGGACAGTCAGCATCCCAAAACCCTTTGCTGGGCTTCTCCTCTGCTTGCTTACCCTCCATGGGTTCCCAGTAAGGGTGAGGGGCTGCCTGCTGGGGTGGGTGAGAGGCAATGCAGTTTCTCTGAGGTAAAATGGGGATCAGCAGCCCATGAGGGTGATGCTGCCACCAGAATTCTTGGATATGGCCCCAGAGAGGCTACTCCCATGGCATGGGTCCCCACACTGGGAGAAAAACCCCATTGAGGCTGGTAGTTTTTGCTCTGGAGAGATTTTTGGTGTGATTGGGCCACATTGCCTGCTCAGCCAGGGTCACAGGCAGCACCCAGTGACAGGCAGCATGTGCCATTGGGATTGCTCAGCGTTGCCTTCACTTGGCACTGGTGAGATCTGTGCCTTTAAATGAAAACATTTTGTGATGTGGAGCCAGTAAAATAATCATTAAGGAGATTGATTCGTATTGGGCTGTGAGTGACGGACGTGACTGCAGCAGTGCTGCTGCAGGGGCTTCTTTCTTCTTATATTCCTTCATTCTATCCCTCTCATTGATGAAAAGTGAGACCAGGAGCCCTTGCCCTGCCCACAGTGCCTGCTGTAAAGCCACAGACAAGTTTCCTGCCTCTTCTGCATATTCAGGCAGCATCTTGAGCCCTGCTTGTGTCTGTGGGTGAGCACACACACAGAACACACCTCATTGTTATCCTCAGATAACACGACTGAGAGGATTTACTCTGTTTAACCAGGCAGTAATTAACACCTGGTAAGAAAGTCTCCCTGCCACACTATCATAATAACCTGTTTTGGCAGAGAACATTCTCTTCAAATAAACTTTGTAGAAAGGGGACCAGCTTTGGAGAGGACACAGTGATCCCTTCCAGCTCAGGATTCTGTGATTCCATGGTCCTCTCCAGGCCTCATGCAAAGACATTATAAAATAGGACTTCCACCCCAGAGAACCTGCTGTAAGAGTAGAAGACAAGGCAGAAACAGTCAGAGCATTATGGACATCTTAATTACTGTTAAGTTTTATATAGGAGACCCCCATAAATGCCCAAGCCACTCTCTGGATTCAGGGAACCACAGCTGGAGGTGAGGAGTTTCAGGCACAGAACATTTAAGGGAGCTTCAGCAAAAGCAAAGATTTAGGAATTTAAATTGGTGCAGAACAGTCGTTTTGGAGACTGCAAAACACAATTTATTCCCAGTCTGAAGGAGGATCTGCTTTCTTTTGTAGGCACAAATTTGCTTCGTGGTCAAATGTAATGGAGGAAATAAATAGGATTGTTAAATATGCAGCTTCCAAGTGTGGAGTAACCAGATGTAAAACTCCTGTTCTACTTCTTTCCACATCTGTCACTCCATCCAGCTAAAATCAAGTGCTTCATACCTGGATCTTATCCCTAGGAATGCTAAAAGGGCACATGGAACACACACAAAGAATACCGTGGGTTGGATGGATCCCCTGGAGGTCATCTGGCCCAGCCCAGCAGAGCCTACAGACACACAAAACAACATGAACTGCCCTCAAAAGAGACTGTGGAAAACAAGCCTCACCTCCAGATGACCTGAGCTTTACAAATGACCATGGCAGGAGCCAGCCTGGATTGCATGTGTTGGACCTGCATTGGACTTGTACCACATTTGGCTCCCTCCTGACTCCGGCTGTCGCCCTGTGGGTGGCATCTCCAAGGGGGTTCCTGCATCAGCAGCCTTTTGTGGGGATGCTCCTGGGGCAAAGGGAACCGAACACCCTGCAGTGCTTGGGGCAATGTGGAGAGCCCTGCCCAAGCCTTTGTTCCATGCTAATTCTGCTGCTCTGGATTTGTGTGCTGTGACCCTGCCACTGGCACTTGGCCGGGCTGCTGATGCCTTGGAGAAATAGCTGTGCAAATGCCACGATGTGGGAACACAAGCCCATGTGTCTCTGTGAGTTCAGCCACGCCAAACCTGCTTTATTCCTGGGGCAAAAGAATGGCAGAGGGGGAAAACCCGAGGTTTCTGGAGTCCCAAGCAGCACTGTGTGTCCTGAACTGCAGGAGAAGCAGAAGGAAAGGCTGTGTCACTGCAAAGCTGCAGCCCAGAGCTTGCCTTTTCCACGCCTGACGTTGTGTGTGCTGTTTGACTTGCTGTCATCGTCCCCCCTCTTGGCAAAGGGAGGGACAAGAGCAGGCAATGTTGGACAGAGGACAGTGTCTGGCTGTGGAAAAGCTGTGCAACACGACTCATTTTGTGTAAAGGACACGGAACTCCAAGTGGGTGCCACATGAGACATGGGAGCTGGGCTCGAATCAAAAAGCATCCTCGTCTGGGAAGGGTATTCAAGCATGGGCTTCATTTAAAAACATACTTAATCAGGGCCTTTGGGCATGAAAGGGTAATGATTATTCTTGTGTTAGTGGGAAAACCCGAGTGACATCCGGAAGATGTATTACTCGAGAAAATTTGGTGTTATTTCAGTGTCCTTGTTTAATCTTTCAATTTCTCAAAAAGTAATTCTTTTAATTTGTCATTGCTCGCCAGTGCTGTGAGTTCCTTCACAGCTGTTTTACCCTCAATTGTTAATGCCAAGTGGGATCAGCAAATACAATCTGGCTCAGATAATAATTATGGAAGCTCAATCCTGCATCCACCTCTTTTCTCCATGCCCATTAAACTTTTCAGCATGTAAGATAGGCATGTTTGACTTTGCAAGGAAAGTTAGCCACAGTGCACACTGTTAAATCATTTAAAATCAGCACCATCCCCTGTCCCCAATTTGTTCAATGCATTTGACCCCTCATAACTGTGTATTGCTGCACTGATTGGAAATGTCATACATGGTTTTAAGTGTGCAGGGAGCTTAGGACAGGCTCCCTGTCCCAGTGTGATCAGGGCAGATGGCAGTAAAGCCTTTGGTTTCCTTGATAAAACCAAGGGGTAGACCCCAATAGCTGTGAGAGGGCAAACTCTGGTCTGCATTGATCTTATTTCATAGTTTCAAACCCAAACCTTTCCTCACTGTACAGAGGGTGTCCCCTGAACTGACATAGGCTGCTCCTGCCCTAAGGACTCTGGACACCAGCCATACCACTGGAATTTCTGGAGGGGCTGCTGGATTTCCCACCTATACCCTGTAGGAGATGCTCAGCTGGCTGCCCATGGAGCACTGTCTCGTTTTTGAGATACCTGCTGTGCAGAAAGATATTAGCCACCTGATTTAAGAGAGATTCTTGGGCCAAGAGATAAAAAATGGCTGGTATTGGCTGTAAGGTGCTTGTTCATTTGATTGACTTTGGGTTAAATCCTGTTCATCCTCCTCAGGCAATTACTCCTCCTGAAACCAGTGTGACTGTCAGCACAAATACAACAGTTGGATTTTGGCCCCTTTTAGAAGAGGGCAGTCATAAATCCAGCTGCCAGCACAAACCAGGTGCTAAACCAGGGATTTTCCTGGGGGAAAAACCACAGTAAAGATCTGTGTGATAGAACTAGGCGAAACAGATGGGCATAAAGAAAAAGAAAATGTCACTTCATTTAACTCTAAAGCTTATGATTATGGTAGATGTTCAACTGGGCATCAGTAAAACACCTTCTTAGCTTTGCCACTTGCCTGGTGATGCTGCTGCTCATGGTTCCTTGGTGATGATCCTTGAATACCACATTCCTCTCAAAGCTGTGGTTAAGTATAATTGTTTGTGGCTTTGAGAGACAAGATAGACCAGTGAGTGTAAGACATTGTAAGAGTATTTTAAAAAGGTGGATGATAGTGACAAAATGTCTTGATGAGAAACTGTGAATACATGGCACACTAAACAACATGACTATAGAAAAGGGCTTTTTTTTTCACCTCTTCTTTCTTTTCCTCTTCCTTTTTTGAACAATATCTCTTAATCTTGCTCTATGGATGTAGCATGAGAGTTATGTGTGCAGAAATCATCTGAAACCGCTTTGTTTCTAGTTTTTTTTCACCCGTTCGGTATTATAAATAACCGAAGAGGATATTGCTTAACCCATAAAACAAAGTGACATCATAATGTATTAATACAGAAGACATAGTTCATTGCTGCTAAATGCCATGAAGAGCTGGAAATAGAGTGGTTTCTCAGAAGGCACTGCCAGTGTGTCAGAGGAAAGATTTCCTCAGCATGTGCAAGACCCTCTCTGAGTACTTCAGCATTTTGGTTCATCCCAGATGAACTGCTCTGCAGCACCCAAAGGCAGCTTTGGTGGTGGTTTCTCCCCACCTCTGATGTTTCTCCCCACCTGCCCCACTCCTCCCAACGCTTTACTCCTGTCATCTCTTGAGTAATTCCTGTGGTGTGAGCCAAGCACAGGCACCACGGCAGGCTCCTGCTTCCCACGGTGTTCCCTCGTGGGGACTCGTGCCCCGTGGCTCAACACATGACTGCAGGCACAGCACGGGCACAGCACTGCTCACCACCCACCTCTTCTTGCTCCCTCCTATTGGCAGACCTAGAATTCAATGTCTAACCCTGCAGAGCCCAGTCCTGCTGGCACCTCCGTGGGTGAGACCACAGAGAGCCCCACCAGCATCTGACAGGCTCTGCCAGGGCTTCCAGAGCTGGATTCAGCCACAGAATGATTTTTGAGCATTTCAGGAAAAAATCCCACTTCCTCAGGTCACAGAATCACAGAATGTGCTGAGCTCGAAGGGACCCACAAGGATCATTGAGTCCAACCCCCAGGACCATCCCCAAGAGTCACCCCCTGTGCCCCAGAGCATCATCCAAACCCTCCTGCAGCTCTGGCAGCCTCGGGGCTGTGCCCACTGCCCTGGGGAGCCTGGGCAGTGCCCACCACCCTCTGGGGGAAGAACCTTTTTCTGATATTCAACCTGACCCTCTCCTGTCACAACTTCAGGCCATTCCCTTGCGTTCTGTCACTGGTCACCACTAGAACAGTTCTGTTGGCAGCACATGGATGAAGTGCAGTGACCACATGTCCACAAGACATCCCACTATCTTTTAGCCAACCTAAACAACCTCCCGGGTATGGATAACTTGGAGCCCTGGAAACACACCCAGGGGATGTTCAGCTCCATGCCCTGCCACTGCCTGCACAGCAACACCAGTCCTCACTGCTGCTCCCTGTCTGCCTCATCACAAAACACACCTCCAAAAAGCGCTTTTGCAACTTTGGGGGAGAGATAGGATTCAGAGCTGTGTGCTCGCACCTGAACAGCCATGTGTGCTCACATCTGAACACCCCTGTGTGCTCACACCTCAACACCTGTGTGCTCACACCTGTGTGTGCTCACACCTGAACACCCATGTGTGCTCACACCTGAA